>JAVQJL010087054.1:0-41458 GCA_036024295.1 Nannoperca obscura
GACTAGTTTAAAGTCATCTTCATTGAAAAGTACAGTGCTTTTCCTTCAAAAATAAGGACATTTCAATGTGACCCCAAACTTTTGAACGGTAGTGTATATATATATATATATATAATATACTGGATGGTAATCACTGACAGTGACAGTGGTTCCTTTTTTAATTACAAAGGCCAACTGTCTTGGTGCAAAGGCTAGAGAGAGCTTGGCCTGAGTGGGCGAGGAGGAGTCACCCAGCCGATCCTTGAAGAGTTGCTGTCTGACTCGGAGTGGGAGATTAGATTTTCTGATGCATTATGCACTACTGTAGACTCCTCAAAAAGTCCTCAAGCACGACATTTGTTTTCACTAAATTCAGAATATGTATAATAGTTCCTTGAAGCTATTTGAACATGGTTGTTTTTAAATGTATGTAATCTGTGGGCTTACATTGCTGTGGAGAGCACTTGAATTAATGAATCAGATGGCAAATACAAACAACCTCAAGATGTATTAAAAAAAACTGCATGGACGTGGTTGCCAGGTGACAGTGGCTGACTGTGCCTATCCAAGGCTTCTTCAAAGATCTGGCATTTCAATACACATTAGGGCTTTGCTTTCAAAAAGTTCCCCTCCTCTTTTAAAGAGCTTCTCTCTGGTCCCTACAAGTATGCGGTCTGTATTCATTACCTTTCCTCTGGCGTCTCCCGTCGTTAGTCTCCCCCTCCAGAAGTTTGGCATAATGCTTTAGCTGCAAGAGGCGTTTGCAGGATTGGGGATGCAATGTTTATGCCACCCATTGTTTGAAATAATGGGAATTGAATGGATTAGATATGGCTAATGTAGCTGTCAACTTTTTTTTCCTTTTTCTCTGCCCTCCTCAGGTTTCATTAACGTCCGCGGACCACAGTGGCAGACAATACTTGCAGTGTCTGAGCATTCATTAAGGAGAGATTCAAATGTTGCTCTCTGGGAAATTGTCAGAACAGATGGTTACAGATGGTTAGGGATAGGGAACAGACGATGGTGTTTATCTGTTTTGATAACTGACTTGTTGAATTGAAATCATGGGCAGCCACATTCATGGTTGAACGTTTGTCCTCTGGCGGCACCTTGGGAAGCCCTGAGAATGTTGGTCTCCTAACATCATTGCTTCTTGTTTAAAGAATGAAATGCAGTTGCTATAGCAACTCAGCAGACAGGTGACAATTGGCCAAAGTTGGTTTAACCTGGAGTAGCCTCTCTTAAGAGCAAGGAGAGTGAGAGAGAGGGGTAACAGGACAATCAGATTCTCATGAACAGTGAATTCTTTTTGCTTCTGATGGCCACCCTTTAGCAGGATGATTCAATCAATAAATCTTTTCAGATGGAATTGCATCTGAAAAACATTCCCCAGCCGAAACAACATGTGTATTGACAATACAAATTCTGAGCTTTTGAAGGCTTTTCTGAGATATCCTCAAGGGAGCAACTCTGGAAAAGAAATGACTTGCTGAGGAGATGCCATGCCACAAGAGACCAAATTAAGGATCGACATTGCTGTAGACCTGCAAACATGGCATTATCAAAATAAGATTGTGTTACTCCGAATCTTTTCATGAAAAAATAACTTGAACCTACACAGAAAAAGTATTTATCCTCAATGTGTCAGACGTACAAGGCTGATTGTTTTCTGCATTGGGAGTGTGATGTTTTGAGTTGTCAATAAAAGGAGACATTGTTTGTACCAGCTCTAGCCTTTCACAGAGTGCAGTTGTGTCATGAATTTCAATACAGACTCTCCATTATCTCTGAATGTGTATCATCAGTTTGCAAATGAGCCAATTAAACAACATGAAATACACTGTGCTGTTGTAAAAAGAAATCCAGCCAAAGCCTTCCCTGTCGCAGTCTATTCACTTCTCATTACGGCTCAGCGTGGATTTTTGTGGCTTGGAAGCGTTGCCCCATTTTCCGGTGTAAAGCAGCCACTGTGTATCTTTGCTCACGTCTAAAAGCAACTAAGCTCCCTTTCCTCTGAGCACGGAGAGATGGAGTTTTATTTGTGTGTGTGTGTGTGTGTTGCTTCTGTGGTGATCTAGGGCACGAGTGAGACCCAAACCAAGGCTTAGCCTTTCTGTGTTATATTACAGAAAATGGACGATCCTATTACATCGCTCGTAATCTCACCAGGGCCAGGCAGGAAGTGGGGGATATCCCATCCACCCCTTCGTCTCCTTTGGCCCAGGGGCACATGCATTGCCCACTGACCTTCTGGAGTGTATTTACAAACAGCATTTTTTTTCAGCCACCGTGATGCACTGTGCAGAATACATGGTAGATATGATGGGAAATATGGGAATGTAATGTAATGTAAATATTGGCCACACTTTGTTAATATGATGTGCTATGAATAAAAAATTGGACACCAGTTAGCTGCTATGATATGGCACATGGACAGAACCAGTGGTGGAAAGTAACTAAGTACATTTACTCGTGTACTGTACTGTACTGTACTGTCTGTTTTATGCTACTACTTTACATTTTTACGTCACCGATATTACATTACAAAACATAACCAGGTTTTAAAATACAATAAACCAGTAGTTGCCAAACGTTTTGGCTTGTGACCTCCTACAAATAAATTATAAAATGAATGAAAATTATTTTAATATGGTAATACGGTGTTTTAATTATTCTTTTTTGAAACATTTTAAAACACAATTGGAAATATATATACTTTAAAGAGGGCCATTTTTCTTCAGAACCTACTTTTACTTTTGATACTTTTTTTTTAAATTAAGGACTTTTACTTGTAACTGAGTATTTTTACTCAAGTAAAGATCTGGGAACTGTTAAGCAGAATACATTGTAGCACACTGAGGAGCGATACTGATATCAATATTGCCTGCTTTAAGCGTAAAGCATCTTAATTCTCTTTAAAGCCAGAAATAGTATATGAAATATGACACAAAGCCAAGTGATTCCCTGGATCTCCCTCCTTGCAGTGCCAGATGGCATGCAAAATGACATGTGAAAGTTAATGATATCAGTTTTGGCAGCTTCAGAACACAAGCTGGGCCATGAGATTTTATAAGGATTATATAAAATGTTCTTGGATTTCTAATTAATATATTGGTAAAAAAAAAAAAAAAAAAAGCTAAAAATAATCAGACGCTTTAGTGTGTTTTGCACTTTGATGTGATCCAATTTCAGAGTGCTTAGATTTTGAGGAACCATCCTCATATGCTGGAAAGAAAAGGCTTAGAAAACCTTTAATCAAAGATAATAGCTTAGAATGTTACTGAGCCTTGTTTATTCAGGTTCAAACTCCTCAGGCACTAAATATATAAATCTAAATTATAAATAGATGGTGCTTTAGCATTGTCATTTAATTATTAGTATTTTCACAATCATGCTAACTTGCTATAATCCTTTAGCAAACTTGTAAGAAAAAGATGTGGTGGTTATTTCAGCGAGCTCTTGATCTCGCCGTTTCTTATTAATTGTGCTTCAGTAATTTCTTATCGCCTTATCAGGTTTGCAGGCTCTGTTCATTCTGCTGGATTTTTCTGTAATTATTATCACATCTCGTCCAGCTCCATCTCTCTGGGTTGAATGCGAGAAATGGATTGTTTTGATAGCAGTCGACCTTGTCTGTCACCTCCCCTCGCTCTCTGATTTTTGGTGCGTTTGTGTCGTATGTTGCAGTATCAAATGACCCAATATCAAAATCCCAAATCAGCAGGCAATCATTGCGGATTTGAATCGTACAATATACACCTTTTTGAACCGTCATGAAGACATGCGAAGAAATTGTCCATGATTACCTCTTTGTTGTTCAGCGCATGTTTATTGTTCAACCTACCAGAACGGAAAGCATTGATCGTCCCACCTTATAATCTCTGATGTCATGCCACAACTCCACAGGGAATCAATTAGACAAACTGGGAGAGAAGACTTTGATACTAAGTAGGATGATGTTTTTAGGGCTGTGAGAGTGTTTCCTGGCTCAGCCTTGATGGTGTTAAGGAAGAATTTAAAAACTGCAGAAAGAATGTTGGTGTTTGCAAATGTTAATCAGACAATCAAAGAACATAGGGATCATTTGAATAATTGTTTAAATTGTGTTTCACGTTGTATATGCAAATATATGCCGATTTACAATTAGCTGATTCAAACCAACTTGTTGCCTTTCTGGAAGCTAACATCCTCATCTTCTACTTGAAGCAAGTCAGTTTTCTTTTGAGTAAAAGAAACTAATTTGTGCTGCAAATACTACCTTCACCCCAGGTCTACACTGGGAAGAAATGACAGGCTGACAACACTGTGAAATTGATAGCAACGGAAAACCTAACTGACAGCCAATGGTTTGGCCTCCCTCATGTAAGTCATATTATTAGTCAGTTCAATGGACTGGTTAATGATATAGTGGTCTATTACACTCATGTCTGTAAACAGAGGCACGTGTTGCTGGTGCCAGAAATCTGCCCATCACAAGTTTTGCCTTTATGACAGCAGTCTCCTCAAATAAAGAAAAATATAGATCTTTTCAAAATCATTAAGACTATGTCAAATACTTCATGAATCAAATACAAAGTGCTTCACTATTGCTTTTGTTGTGCATTCCTGTTTATGTGCATATGAATATAGGTTCAGTAGTCCTTCTTTGTTCATACTGCAGACATGGGAATAGCATATACTGCAGCTAAACATGCTAATGTTGGACTGATTGATTAGGCCTTTACAGTCATTGGTAACACATTATTTCCATGATATGTGGTGTAGTTTGAACCTCACTATACCTGCAAAACTAATGACATTTCCATCAGCCTCAGCTGTACCTTGTGTTTAGTGCTTATTAGCAAATGTTAGCATGCTGAAGTGCTAAAGTCAGATGGTGAATGTGACTTAGCATGTCTGTAGACTCATCACACTTTACCATTTTGACCATTCTATGTGACTTTGTGACTGTGATATACATCATATCAATATGAAATATAAATATGAATATATAATGTTTTGATTTCAATCATATTATCCAGCCCTACATTAACCACCTTTAACAAAATATGTCTTATTTGTCCAGAAACTGAAATATCTGCTATCTGGAGCACAGATAAGATTGCATTTGACATTTCAAGTTGATACATTTCACAATGCATTTTCATTTATACCTGTAATTCATAGTTGAGCTTCACTGAGGGAGTGAAAAAGTAGAAATGGAAGCACATGGAATTGCCTTTAAAGGGCATGTACAGCCTCCTGTGTAGCTCTCCCAAAGGGAACATCATACCCTGGAGCCCGGGAGCATTTTGGTGTAAATTAATATTTTCATGGCAATTTTGCTTTATTAGACAGTTCACAGTAAAAGGCAGTTGAAAAGAGGGAATGTAACCAACAATAAAGGTCCAGGCTGGTTTTAAAATCAGAAAACTGCTTTAACATGGTAGTTACCTTCACTAGCTGAATGACAGGAATGTCCAAGAGTTACCCTTTAGAGAAAATGCTCTATGTCTATGTGTATGCCTCTTTGAAATGTGTAATAGCCTCATTTAATATCCCATGAATCATATTAATACGTTTTTAAAAAGTGGAACTATTTCTAAAAGCTGACTTAACATTAAATCTCTTTAGCTGCTCTCAATTTACAGTATATTTTATTGTGGTTTGCTTGCCATTTACAATATGTAGGGCCATTTTAAAAATTGTATCCTTCACAATGGAGGTGATCTATCACCTCTGCCTCATTTTTAATCCCAGGTGACTGAAACATCAGTCAGGATGACTGAATGTCGATAGAGCGGTACAGCAGGGAGAAAGGAGCTGGAGGGAGAGGAGGAGGGCATGCAGATCCTGCCAGGAGTGATGACTGTGAGACAGCCAGAATCTCATCTAGATATGATGAGTATCACTCAACAGCAAGCTTATGTGTGTGTAAGATATAGGACATATATAGGAATACATAAATAGCTGCTCATTTATCCAACTGATGGATGCTTTTATCCATAACAATATCATGGCTGCATGTATTATTAAGGTGGCACCAGCAACACTGGCAGAGACAGTGTCATACTTTGGGACCCATAGACAGTCCACTGGAAGATGTGTAGTGCATGACAACAGGCAACATGGTGCATTTGAGGACATCTGTACAGCAGACGCTCTGTCTTTAACAGACAAGGTTATCATATATATATTCATGGAGTTCAATTAAACAAGTACAGCCTGTGTTCAGTCCCACAGCAGATTTCTTAGTAATGACATATCGACCTAATTCATTTTTGGTTAGTTGGACTATGATTCCAGCTCTCAAATGCATCAGATTCCCTCCTCTCTGCTGTGGAAAATGCAGCACTGTTGTGCTACATCATTTGAAGGCGAATGTTAAAGAACTTCAAAAATCCAGAAATCAGAAATCCACTCTTCTTTTACATTCCTGCTACATCCCCCATGCAGATCCATAGGCCTGTCCAGCATAGCATCCCTAAAAATGACACTTGGATGGATGATTCCATGATTCACAATGCATGTCCAGTGCCAAAGCAAGTGGTGTGACCTTTACAGTATATAGTAAGAAAGAAAGTAAGTGTGTGTGTAAGTGTATCTCTATAAAGTACAGGCATTGTACAAGTGATGACAGGAACAAAAAACACACTCTGGAAAAATGTTTTAGCCCTTAGTAAAACTCTCATAGGGCCCCACAAAGGCTAAGGCTGACCCTGGTTACGGCTGTCACTTAACCAACAGTTAATTGGTATTTCTGTGTATAGTAGTTAATAAGGTGACATGTATTTCAGTTAAATATGACTTTATAATATGAATTTAATAGCAAAACATAAGCTAGTAAACCAAATAACAAATGAGTGTCCATTAGAATCACTGTAATGATAACTCTGTGCTGTGAAAGCCTGTAAACAGTTTTTCCATCTGCTCTAAAACCGACTTAGATTAGTCACCAATTAACCCTAACCGTAAACCTGTGTTGTATCTGACTTCTTCGTCTTTATACACTCAATTCCTCTGGTGAGACTGTCCACTGTAAATGTCATAAAACCAATTTGTTTTCCATTTGAACAAAAACACCCAGAGAGTGGGCGGTTAAAATTAAAATTACACTCCGAGATTGCCACAACTGGCTCTTCCTTGACCATATCATATTTATAATCCATCATTTTTAAGGTGATTGTCTGGTTTTTAAACAATAACTTATTTAAACTTAAGTTCACGTAAATAATAAAGTTACAAAAAAAAAGAAAATAATAACAAATAAAATGCACAGGTCTATAAACAGGTATCTATACACTGATGGGAGGATTGAAGAAAAGACCAGAGAAGAAAACTCATTATCTTAAATATTTCTAATAACTATATGCAACCTCAACATTTTGCATTTACTTCATAGACATGGTTTCAATTTGATTTATACATGCACTCTGCATTAGCAGTAGGTCAGATCTTAGCCTTTACAAGGTTGTAGACCGATTTTACTGGGGGACTGTAGTCAGGATAATGTGGTTTAGGTCGAGGATTTAAAAGACTCTTGAGGGTTAATGCGTCCAGCAAAATGGAAGACTGCTGTCTTGAGACGGCTATTTTGCTTTAAAGTGAACTTCCTGTAAAAGCATCAACATACCGGTGCAGCTCTATCAACCTTATTAGCAATGCAAACAGACTGCTGCTCACTGCCTCGTGTACCTTTTTTTATAAAAGTTGTTAAAATCCTAATAAAGGTGAAAGGAAACCCTGGCTGGATGCTTAAGTGGTCCGGCCTGGACCGCCACCTGCATCTATTCCTGTCTTCTTTTTGCTTAATTAAGATACAGATGTCGGTTAATAAGAACGGACGTCGCTAATGAGTGATGCTAAATCCAATGGGTCAGTGTTGGCAGTGCCACATGTGCTGCTTTTGATCATGCTGGCTAGTGTCTCTCTGCCTCTGGAATTATGCAGTGCCTAGGCTATTTACTTAATAATTTATTCATTGTTTGTCTTATTTCATTTTCCTCCCATGTCTGCTTTGTTTTTGTTTTTTAGATTGAGTCACATTTCAGGCAGTTTGTGGCTTTAAATTACAGCTATGTGCTGTTTTCATAGTTTAAAAGACCATTTAAAATCGTAATATTCTTTTCACCAAAACGCTTCTCCCACACAAGCACAGTCGAGCAGCTTCATTTGACAGGATAGAAAAACAAATTTCACCTCTCTCACACACACAACATCGGAATTAAATTACTTTTATCTTTTAAAGCGCAGCACAACACTTTTTCTTTCGACTGTGTATTACTTTTTTTATGAAAACAGTAAAGTTAATGTAAGTATGACATTAAATTGCCTGTAAATATATGCGTGAATGCATTGCTTAGATCCCTGCTGAGTGTAATGGTGGATAAATGAGGAATTCATTTTTAGGGAAGTGCAGAATGAGCCGTTAAGCCCGTGTTTGCACTTTTCTGCATTCCAGCCACTTCCACACTGAACCGAACTGTGAGATGGCATCACGACTCACATGGCATCCTCTGAAACACACACACACACACACACAACTCCCACTATGCCGGAGAGTTCTGGATAATCCAAGACCTTCATAAAGCATGTGTTGGGCCTTAGCGACACATCTGTCATTCTGACGTCCGCTAGCATGGACTGGACTGTTGGTTTCTAATCCATCTGTGCTCTGCAGAGACAGTCTGTTGCCAACTGGATCTTTGCTAAGCCTTTGGAGTAGCCGACTGAACGGCTGCTCCTGCCAACTTGCTGAAAGTTTTTATTTATATTATCGTTTATTTGACCGTTTGCTGTTTCCTCTTTTTTTTAACACTTGCCTGGTTAAGTGAGTGTGTTGACAAATGTTTTCTCTGATGAATCAGATGCTTGTGCTATTTTCTTTGATGTAGCCATGCGATCAGGATTGCATGGAAAAGGGTAATTTTAATCCCAAGCACCAAAGGCAGAATAAGGCCAATGACTTTGATCTCCCTCCTGCAAAAAAAACAGTAATTTTCCACTGCAATGCCACCGTGCTGGTAATATTGGATTAAAAACTCCCTTCTTTCTTCTGCTGTCCACTCATGTATGGCCTAAGGTGTGGATGGGGTCTGTCAGGGATGCTTCGGCATACTGCACAATAGAGATAGAGAGTGGGAGAGAAAGGGAAAAAGAGGCAAGCAATTTGGACACATCTTCTTCAGTGCCACGGTGAGGCAATTTAGCAAAGCGGAACAACATTTTCATGAGAGTATAAGAATTCAAACGGGCACAGTTTGTTGATGGACAACCTGTTGGCGCCTCTTTCAGGCTCCACCTGTTTACATGCACCAAGCCGAGTGGTATGTGTATGGGTAAATAATGTAATAGCGAGCTAGATGTAAGAATTTGTGTGCATGTGCACCTCAGGCATAATCTTGCCACGTTGGAGCCACGTTTTTCTAATGGAGGGTGTCAGCGGTTTTCCCGAGCAATTGGAGGTCAGAGAGCTCATTCGCAGCCACTTAGATTCCTGTGAAAGAGCAGCGTCGTTTATACAGCAGGGAAGTCAAAGGGCCATAGCAGTGTGAAGTTCAGATAATGAGTCATTACCAAAAATTAACAACCGTGGTGATGAGCCATCTAATAGCAGATGATGGATCCCGTAATAGGTTTTCAACAAGTGGTCATATTGTCATAACCAGTTTCATTACCAGAAGTATCTCTTGCACTACTCAACCTCGAAACTGGTTTTGTGCTAATTTCAAAACAACACAGTTTTGAAGTTCTTTGCCAGTTGTGAAGATAATGGCTAAACCGCAGCTGGAGAGCACAGTCCTTGTCCCTGCCTGTTCAGTGGAAAATTTTCATTTAGCAGCTAAAGAGACAGATATTTCCCATATGAGTTGGAGGAGGCCAAGTCAGAGATAAAAGGAGAGTAAATATTGGACTTATGTTAGTCAGGTGGCAAAAAAAACAACTTCTAATGAATGCTACTGTTGCTCTGTGTCTGCTGGATGTGTAAATAGGCAAACTAGTTTTCCATATCAACTCAAAAGGTGATGGTATGTCAGTGTTTCCTCCAAGTGGGAAAAAAAAACAACTGATGCAATAGAAAGACAACCAGTTGGCTTTCCTTACACTTTCATCTTGTGCGGCTAAATCCACTAAACAACTTTGCCGTGTTTTCACATTTTGATATGTGTGATGTTATGTAACAGAACCCTGTGCCATGTAAGCTGTTGTTTTTCTAATACATCAGCACCATACTATAAGCCGATTCTCTTTTTTTCCTTCACTTTTCCCAGCATGATGTACCTTTGAATGTTTTTGAACATTTACTCTGTCAACATATTTGCTTACACATTTCTTTAAAGACTTGCACCCTTAGTGGAGGTTTTATTTATCATTTAAAAATGCCTCTTATCTTCCTTGCATGCTCTGGACGTGAAGTGACGTGTCTTTTGGTATCAGACCTTCAAAACAAGATATGTAAGACATCATGGTCGCTAAGTGATCACAGATCTACATATGTCTGGCACAATCTTACTCCACAGCAAGCTGAACAGAAGGAGATCCAGCAGGAGAAATATCTACTGTATATTTAAGTAAAGATGCAGATCTCTTTCAGGCTATATGTTGGCATATTGTGTAATCTGAGGAAATAATATAAAATCAACTTTGAATGCCAGTCAAATGGCAGTGAAAGTCTACTATGGGTTGTGGTGCTGTATCAGTTGCTTTTCAGGTCTCCACAAAGAAAATGACAAAGATTGCATTTCAGAGAAGAAGAGACTGAAAGGCTTAACCTCTGACATGTCAGAGGTACAGAGAGCAGAGCAGTTTCTGTTAAGGGTGAGCGGCTTTCCTTTTGTGGGGCTGAATAAGACACTTCGGGGCGGCCACAGCGACACAAGTGCGAAGGGAAGAGGAAAAGAAGCATAGTATGGAACAGAGAGGAAATTGGAGTGGCAGAGTTGGAGACAGTGAGGCGAGAAAAGTGTGACAGAGAGTGCAGCAGAGACAGAGTTCAGGTCATATTTCATCACTATATGGACAGTGGGCAGGGGGGGGGGGCAGATGTCAAAAGGCCATCAGAAAGGCCATGAAGTAGCATCACTCCACTTTCACTTGTGATGATGGTATTCTGTGTTGACCCATTCAAAGAGAGGACAAGATGAACGACTCCTCAGACAAACAGATGCATTTTCTCACACCTGTGTATAATGCCAAAAATTGCTAAGAATGCCCAGATACCCTCAGACCAAAGTGTGTGTGGATACTTGTGTGCATGTATATGTGTGGTAAAAAAAAAACAAGTTGCCATTGTTCACAACTGCATGTGCAGGAATATAGGCGAACTACCTTTCTCATTATTTGATTCTTAAAAGGAACTTACAAGACAGATTTTAAAAAGAACTGTCAAAATTGAAGCAGCAGAGACTGAGATATCATAACTTTTAGTCTCTATTACGAGTCAAGCACAAAAAACACACGATCCTACGTTTCCCATAATGCAACTTAATACCAACTTATGTTAGACCCTCTTTTCCTTCCAAAATCCATGTCCCAAATTCATAATGCTGCCAGTTTGTAAGGCTTTCTGTAAAAAAATTGAAGTCTCAAGCCTAATACAAGAAAACCATGATGACATCATCAGGGTTATTTTCTTAGACTTTAAAGCTCCCTTCAGAACCACAGAGAACATTTTACAGATTAAAAAAAGTTGATGCAGCAGAACCAGATATTTCATCTTTTTTATTCCGCAAATTTTGCGCCCACAATATCCACAGTGAAACTCGACCGTTAATATTTTGGTCCTATGCTAGTAGCAACTAATGTAGCCTCTAGCCTAGCAGAGATGGGGAGCGAGCTACAGAGGTCTATTAAGCTCACTTGCACCACATGTTGCCTGTGTTAATTGGTGTTTTTCACCCCTTTGACTATATGTAAATAAACTCTGGATCTCTCAAACTCACCATTAGAATTTTGCTGTAATACGATTACAAAATGTGCATATTGGTTGTGAACAAAATTTAACATATATCTTATTAATACGCTACTATAAGTCATGGAAATTTAAACCTCACACTGCACAGCTGTCATTATCAGGTGTTTTCTTTCTCTATAGACATTTAATTTGAACACTGAAAGAAAGAATGAATTTATCACCCCCTTGTTCCTCACTCCTATATATAAATAACCTATATGAAGCACGGCAATCAGGTGCATTCTGGGTGGGGGAAAATGTTTTGACTCGGCTGCCTTTCCTATTCAGTGGAGCTGGATTGGCATTGAGGAGAGGCAATTTGTTGGCGAGCAGCAGGTGGTTGGGTTAATTGCCCATGGTGCTGGTTGGAGAGGAAGTGTCTTGCTGAGTGTTGAGTGCCTTCTGCACTGGCAGGGCTCGAGTCGGGATAAAGAACAGCAGTAAGCATATTGTCATCTCCAACCTCGCCACCCTAATCAGTACTGCTATGCACTCCCATTGTTCAACTGAACTGGCTTGCTTCCCGGAGGAATTCTTTCTTTCTCTCTTACTCCATCATTTTTCTTCTTTCCCAGTGTCACCCAACACCCACATCCTCTTCTTTTCATCTCCAAATTCACTTCCTTTCTCTGCTGCTAATGCCGCTCAATCTC
Source organism: Nannoperca obscura (assembly GCA_036024295.1). Lineage (NCBI taxonomy): Eukaryota > Metazoa > Chordata > Actinopteri > Centrarchiformes > Percichthyidae > Nannoperca > Nannoperca obscura. The sequence continues at coordinate 12,565 of JAVQJL010087054.1, forward strand.
CCTCCTTCCCCCGTCTTTAGCATTGAACTCCCATTTCTGCAGATCAATTCTCCCATCTCCCTCTCTGTTTACTACCTTTCCTCCTTCATCTCTTCTCCCTATGCACCTTTCCCTTATTTCCTGTCACGTCAGCCCCACCTTGCTCCTGCCCTTTCTCCCTCTAACTCTACCACTTCCCCTTCTCTTTGTCCTTTCTTTTCTTTTTCTTCCCGGAGGAGCGGGATATTGATGTAAACACACACAGAGCTCTGAGTGGTTCTTAAGCTGCTCTGACCTATCCGCAGGCCTCCCCCCATTGTCTCGGCAGCTGTAGGAAGAGACCTGATTTCCAATAGGCTTATCCCACCATTCCTCCCAGTGCCGTGTCCATAAAAAGATGGTACGGGGTTTGACTAGATGGCTGTGGGGCTGAGCATGCCTGGCTGTCAGTGTCACGGCTCCACCGTGGTAATGGATCAAAAAGATGTGGGCGGCGGGTGAAAGGCAGCGCTGTAATTAAGTATTTGAGACCACGCTGGCAAAAATAGAAGTGGAACTAAAAGGATGGTTATGGCTATGATGTCTAAGGAAAGCAGCACCGCCTCACAAAATTTGATGAAATCAAGTCAAACTTTGAATGCCGATTATGCACTGTGGACATGAATAATGTGGGGATTGTGGTCCTCCAACACAAAATGATTATGTGACGGCAACATAAAGTGAACAGTAAAACATTCTCACGTGTTCAGAAAAGCAGACAATGTCCTTACCAAAAAAAGAACACTACTGGTCTTTTAACAATGCTAAACACTTACGTATGTTTACACTTTTCTAAGCAATCTCTTGTGGTTGTGAGAGCAATGCTGTATTCCCTTAATAGCAAAGGGGAAATTAGCATGATGATGTTGTGGATGTTTTAGTCAACACAAAGCAACTTTGACAGACGAGTTTTTCTAACCTCAACCATGACTGCAATCCTCCCTTACTTCCTTTCTTATTGTTGTACGTGTTGTTGCATGTTCTTTGGTTGATCACTTGACTGGATGTTATCAATTGATTGGACATATACAATAGGTTGTACCTTGTCCATTGCCATGATATAGAGCTAGTTGAGTCACAACATTGCACAACATTTTGGGTTAAATTTAGTTTTGGGAACTTTAATCCAATGTGTGGATACTTTTTCCTACAATCGTCCCTTTTAACTTTTAGTAGTTTTGGATGCCAGAACCAAATCTTAACCATAATGGTGGCACATCATTCAACGCTCGTATGATTTGTTTTTGGAATGTCATTTTGGAAATGTTTAGTCATTTAAATCTAAGGATTCATTTGGAAAACACTTTGGTAAGTAAGGCTAGTAAAACATATATGATAAATGTGAGGGTTAAGCTAAAACAGTAGTTTGCGATAGGCCTGGTCTGTTTGCCTACAGATTAACCCTTCACGTTGCATTTGTTTCAAAAAGAGACAACGACTCTTTGCACTGTGTAGTCACGAGATGCAGTATACAGCACGAGGACAGTGAAAAGAGTTACACATGAAATAAGTCTGAACAAGTTTAAGGACTGTTTATACTCCCATACATGGTGAGCGAATAACAGCTTTGGCTGCTCTGTAATTTAAATTTATTTTAAGAGACTTCCACTGCAAGTGCCAACCCGTCTGCAGCTGACCTGGTGGCAAGCATTTAGAAGTGTTGCATAGAAATAGCTCGTCTTCTTGCTTATTTAAATATCACTTTCTCCTTATGGTGGTAATATAGAAAGTAGGCATCATATCTAAAGAAACACTGACAAACAAATACCTTGTAGTTGTTCCTTTAACACGTACATGAATATTTGAAAGACAGATTTAGATGATTGGATCTTCATTTTACATCCATACTCCCTCATATGTATTAAAAAGTTAAATTTAAATGTAGTGCATCTGTGTCCCATATTCAGCATATTCTGTATTTACTCACTCCAACACTTTTACATAAAAACTATGTAATGTCTTACATCGAATGTAATATTTAAATCCAACTAATCATGTATATATAGCTGCATTTTCATTTCATAAAAAAAAACAATTTATGTTTTGTGCATCATTTGAAATATATTTCCAGGTAATTCAGTCATACATATTTGGTATCTTTAGAACTGCCTAATTTTGAAATAAAGATAAAGAAATGCAGCATACATTTGTAATGTTGATCTTACCAGACTTGGTAGATGAGGTAAAAGTTAGGGTAAGGAAAGGTAGAGCCAGCAAATGTGTATTCTAACGCAATGTCAGTTTTTTACAACTTTTTCCTCATATTTAAGCTTATTATCTTATATATGGGCCTTTTTTTATCCATTGGACCTTTTGTGTGTCTTCTTTTGTATTTGTTTAATACGTCCTAACTCTACCCGTGGATATTTTCATCAAGGGCCAACATAATGTCACTTTCTGCCCCTGACTATCTATATAGTGTAGACTGGAAATGTATTTCATGGCATGTCTGCACAGTGACATTTCTTTTTGCAGCAGATGAGGTCTGCGTTTGTGTTGATGTTGTTTATGTGTCTGTGTATTTTTTACTTTAACACTTTGCCTCTGTATTTTTCTCCCCAACCTTTCTCTTCAAAGTGGCATAAAAGGCACCCGTCATGCCTGACGATCAAAGAGCAACAACCAAAGCGCTGGCTCTCTGTTGTGCCGCTGTCATTTTGGCTCTTTTAAACAACAAAACAACAGAGACCTTCAAAAATCACGGCCACTTCTTGATGAACACACAGTAACTTGACTCGGGAGATCTCGGCCTTGTCTCAGGTTTTTGCTTTTAGTCTTGTGTTTTGATATGAGCATGTCACAAAGTTTGAGTTTGACATAATTGATGCCATAACGGTGATCACAGTCATTCAACAGCCTGTGCTCATTTTATATCCAAGAATAAAAACATCCAGTGCTGCACTTCGTTCACTGATGTCCTGGCAGTCAGAAAGTCTTTAGTCAGAGCTGAACAATGTTTTGACAGAATTGCTAGTAATTAACATGTGGCATATGGCAGGAAATCCATCTTAAAATGTTATAAACACATAGATGGTTAACAAAAGTGTACTTTTTAAGTTATTCTCAAAAAATGATATGTAAATGTATTACAATAATTGAATAAGTCATCCCAATAAAGTTTATGATAGATTGCAGCTGACTTGGAGCTGTACTGTAAATGTCTCTCTGCTGAGACGCCCTGCTGTCTGTTGTGAGCTAGGGGTTAGGGTGTTTGGTGTTAGAAAAGGAAAACTGCAATTTATAGTCCATTTACTGTAAGCTGTACATTTGTTTGAATATGAGTCTTGTCTTGTAAAAACAGAATATAAATACCTGTCTGAACTGCTATTCTTCAGCAGGAGTTTGGGGTTTTGATGTCAACTTGATGTTTGACTGCGTTGATAACATAGGACCTAATCTATGACCACATGTGTATGTTTTCTGACAGGACACCCTGGGTTTGGGCTTACTGCCCAACCTACCTATTACATATCACGTTTTATAAATATCATAGTGGAATTAGATAGATTTTCTTCACGGCAGCATCTAGTGGCCACTAGAGGATCTGCTTGTTTAAAACACAGAAATGTTGTGTTCAGCATTGGTTTAAAACCTCTTGTATCACATGCACTAATTTATATGTATTGATAACTAATCATCGAGTATGCAGGTAAGGATAAATACATCATTACTGATTGCAGATTTCATGGTGTCAGTGAGACTGTCAGCGGTGACTGTCGGTGTCAGAGAGGATGTGGATTCCTGCAGCGGTGAGCATGAATGGTCCATACAGCGAGCACCCGGACTGTCAGAGATGCATCAGAAAGGGATTGTGTAGCTCTGACGGGGACACAGAGAATAGAGACATGCTTGAAAGGTTGAGGTATTGAATTTTACTTCCTGACAGCTGAGTGACCTTTCGGCTCTCAAGGGGGATGAGACGGAGATAGATTTCGCAGTCGTCCGCCTTGCTTTCCGCTGCTCCTCCCACAGGGTTAAGAATTAATGCTCCTTTCTATCTGTCTGCTGAGCAAGGAGACTCTGAATTGAACCAAGCATCACCAATCTCCCATGTGCAAAGCTGCAGTACACAAGGGAGGAACACCTTACAAGCAGTAGTGGTTATTCTCCTGAGCAATTAAAGGAGAATCCGGGTGAATTAGCTCGACATAAGAGCGAGTCGTCTTGTTCATTTGCATTGCAGCAGCTGTGGAAAGGAGCTTAGAACACTGCTGAACCTGGCAGTGTCGGGACAGTTCAAGAAAGAGGACAGTGCACCCACAAAGTAAATTGCAGCCTGTTCTCACCGCTACCCTGTTTCCCTCTTCACACCTCAGGAGAACTGCTATTCATAAATATATGCAACATGACTAGGCCAGGTCCCATGCTAATGCACTGAATACCAATGAGACTTGTCTTGACTTTCAGACTTGCGAGGCAGCTCTTTTCTCTTTGGTGCCTCTGGGCAGAATTTACAATCTCATGTCCCCCTTCTCTGCGGCTGTAAGGTGAAATTTACAAATCACAGCTTCATCTGACGTCCTATCTAACTCTCCACTGGATCACCTGGTGTCTTTAGGAGAAACGAGATAAGAATACACCTCAATGAGCTGACTTGTTTTATCTCAGTTGTAATGCATGTCTCCCTTACACTGACAGAATAACTAGTATTTTTTTTTAATTCCCCTCCCTTAAAGTTCACTGACTCTTGGCTTTGCTGGCGCTGTCCTGCCTTGTTCCTGTGGTGTGTGTGCAGGGAAGGTTTAGAGCTGCTTAGGCGGTGCAGTCACATACCGCTAGTCTTCCTGGCAAAGTGACCAAGTGCTGAGAATGATAGACTTGGAATGACAGCGAGTGATTTCGCTTTCCGTCTATCTTTCAAGGCATCACACGCAGTGGCCAATGGCATGGCGACTGTCTATGCTCCATTACTCCAACTGGCCAATGAGCCATCTACATGAAGGACCTCATTGGGCCCTCTTTACTCATGCTTTGTGAAAATATACAGAGTCGGGTGGAGTTAAATACTGATAATCAAGTGGACAGAAAGTCAGAAAGCAGCCAGTGAAGGAACCTCAGTTCATAATGTGTGTGTACTTTATCATTTTGGATGTAATTGGCAAAGCACTTAGGTCAGCTGTTAAGATTCAATATTTTCCTCAGGGAGACTTCAGCAGGACATATGCCTGTCAACACGAGGGACTGTGCCCAAATCTTTCAGCTATAAGGGCAGCCTCTGCTCTCGCTGAGCCCCCACACTGCTGCAGTATTAACTATTCACAGTATTCACAGCATTTGCCATAAATTCTTCATGAGCATGTCAAAATATTGTTGTGAAAAAGCACTTCTATATTTCATACCTTGCATTTATTTGAAGATCCTGTCTGCTAGAATATCTACGATGTATACAAAAATGATTTTTCACACCGAGTGCTCAATTTAGGAAAGAAAAAGAAGAAATGCTGCAAAAACCCTGTACTCTTCTAATGTCCCATTGATATCATATTAAGAACAGTACAACATCTTGCCACCACGGCTTGGAAACAGTGTCAGCGAAACACACAGTGCTTTTCCAACTTTGAATTTAAAATCAGGCACAAATGAACAGTAGCAGCTCACTTTTCACGAGTACAGTATTGTTATGTAAGTGATAATCTTGATTTTGTTGTAAACGTGGGCTGCAGACATTGGTGGAGTCCCTGCCTGAGTGAGGGACTTACCAGTCCACAATAAACACCCCTCAGCCCTGTACCATAATTTACCATCACATTACAGAAGGAGGTAGTTACTATGTGGTCACAATGTTTCACATTAGTTGCATAATTGGTTGGCGTTGTCACACCTCCTGTTGTGCCTATTAGCATTGGAAAGTTATTAAATTATAAGTCTGGTGTTCTATGTTTTCCTGCTGTCAACAAATCCCATGAACATACCAAAACCAAAGCATGTTTCTCAAAACGTTGAGACTTCCTTACTATGTCTGCGGCACTCAGCTGTAAGCCCATTCAGAAACCTGTAGTTTCATTTTTGGAGATGTGAAGAGTTGAATAGTGTTTTGCAAATCATCTTCAAACATTATTATATTTGTTGGAGGCTATTTTCAGCAATCAATTAAAACACATTTGTTGCACTAGTGTAGTTGTTCCCAGAGATAAAACATCTTGCTGGTTTTAGTCTTTTTATGGCATTTACTGACAATAAAAGTAACAAATATATACTGTATGGCCTAAGTTGTAATTTAGAGGCTGTTTATGAAAGTGTATTTCAGTATAGCCTCATGTGTTTTTCCCACTTATCCTAGTCACTCACTCCTCATCTACACCCCTAAGCTCTGCTGTGTGTTAGTGTAAATCCTAGAGTGATATAATGAGACTGTAAGGATATGTTGATAGAATACGGCAGCTGGAGGCGTGACTGTTGCTGGTAACAAGTAACATACCACCTCAAACTGACATTGCGCCCTCAAAATAACCTGCCAATCTAAAAAGAGAGAGCAAGAAGATTGACTGGCTGTCTTGGCGAGAGAGGAAAGAGGAGGTGAAAATGGTTCGATTTTATGGGTTTGTGTGGGCATTGAGGTAGTCGTTGGTTCGGAGGGAGCTTGCCCCGATTTACACAGGTTCAGAGACTCATTGTCACGTCTTTCTTCTCTCCTTCAGTGTCGGCCTCTGCTCTGTCCATCTGTGGTTCAGGCTCACTCAGGTTAGGTAATTTCATATTATCTGCTTCTTTCATGCCACCTGCTTCTCCATGTCTACAAGTTTTATGCTACACAGAAGCTTTCTATGTAGATGAGTACTCTAATGAATAAGTCATACACTATACATTATTTGATATGTTTGATCTGCCTATCTATGGCACTACAAATACAGTATCAATACTGAATCAAAGGGGACTATGTAACTTTGCGGATAAATGTTGTTGTACACCTGTTAAACATTGGAGGCAACACTTTACTTACTTTTCCTTTTCCTCAAGTAAAGAATCTGAACCTGAATCTGAAATATCAGTGCTGATATCACTAAGTTAAATAAAATCTATCCAAGCTAGAGTTCACACTCCCTTATCTAAAAAAAATAACAGCATAATAGTTGTCTTGTTTTTGAGCAGCGTTAATGGTTGTTGCATTATTTTTCAAATAGTAGACAGGAATATAAAATCAACAACAACAAAGACTTATGCAAAACTATATTATGTAACTCCCTTCAAGATAATGACACAAAAACTGTGCTGGGGGTGAAACACAATTTTAAGAGAAAGTGGTTTATGTAAAAATCCTTTGATTTAATTTTTTCTGACTATTGTCTCACATGACGAATGGCGCTGTCTTTGTTTCTTGAACTCTCCTTTGTGACAAGTCCCCCCCCCCCCAGAAGCCCAGAAACATCCGTAATTACATTCCCCCATCTGTCTCCTCACACAATCCCCCAAACATCACCATCACAACAATTCCATTAACTCCCGCTGCGTTAAATAAAGAGAAAAAAGAAAAAGTGGGATGCATTCATAAACAAATAAGTGATGATGCCGTTCAATCATTTGGAAGAAATGTTTGACGAGGTTAATCCCTCAGAGCCATTAGTTTGGAGATGTTTTGAAAGAGATGTTATCGTAGGAAGGAAAAAATCAGCAGGCTGAGTTTCAACCTATAAACCCTCCTCCTCCTCTGTCTTTGTCTCTATGCCCTTGACACCAGCCAGATTCCCCCACAAGATGGTAAAATGTATGGCAACGACCACATGGAAAGATTCGCTGTGTTGATATTCTATGTAAATCAACTTACATCCCAGTACAGAAGAGCATCCCTCCCTTGGATCAGAATAATGATGTACTTTTGCAGGCTTTGATTATAATAAAAATCTTTGAATTAATAATTCTATTTTCTAATTCTGTAAAAGTCAACTTTTTGTTATGCTTCTGCCTATCATATTAATTAGTCTCCTACTTTATAGAAAGAGGAATTTTTAGGAATATTCTTGCAAAAGTTATACAACAAGATTGATATCTCACTTTCTCTCACATTAAGTATGCAGTTAGAGCCAGGAAGGTAATAGCTTAGATTAGCATAAAGACTGGAAACAGGGGGGAACGGCTAGCCTGGCTTTGTCCAGAGGTGTTGTAGTTTTTTCCACCTGTTTCCAGTCTTTATGCTAAGCTACGCTAATTGTAAAGTAAGTAAATACAAAATATTGTTTCCTGAGTAGATTTGTTGTGATCTTTATTTGATTTTGTATTTGTTTATCACTTTATTTGCCATGGTTTAGGTTGTTGTAAACATGTCTCTTTTAAAATTGTATTTTTAAATTTAAATTTAAAAGCTAAAGGCAAGTAAAGGAGTATTGATGGATTTACACACTGTGGAGCTCATGGCTGTATTAAGACCTCCATGAGCCCCTGGGCATTTGATATCAAAAATCCCCAACCTCAAACTGTGCAGTTTGTTACAGGTAATGTGTTTTGCTTCTTCAGTCGGTAGAAATTTCCCTTGTGTTTAACGCAGACACAGAGAGCAAAATACTGACCATGGTTCTACGTAAAGTGTCTTGTCAATCAATAAATCAATCACATGTCTTGTTTTTCTTTGATATATTTTTTTGACTATAACAGAAAAAGTGTAAACTGGGTGGGTGGTTTGGTTTGTGTGTGTGCTGGGTGTCCCTGGTTGCACACTGATGGTGTATTCGGCCGTGACATGTAGAGTTGGAGGTAAACTTGCAAAGGTTGCTTTAATAATAGATGGTGTGAGAAGAGAGAACAATTAAAGAGACCACTTAACTTGGCTTAACTGGCTGGTGCATTCTCCTCGGAGCAGAATTGTATATTTTGATTTCAATAAAACAGTCGTTAGGAGGTTGGAAAGGAAATGTTTTCAGCTTTCTGACCTTCAGTAGTGATGTTGCTAAGGGAAGAAAGCATTGTCTATTCACTTGTAGACCCAGATTTCTACCAGTTAGTCAATGAATTACATCTGACAACCATCCAGTCACACAGGCTGATAAAGTAATCTGGCAAAGTGTCAACCAGGTTACTAACAAGGTGTAATGGGCAGACATAGACATTTAAGACACATTTGCAGAGGAGAAGAAAGATTTAAAGGTAAAAAAAAAATAACTACTTTAAGGGTGTTTTATGTATTTCGATGTGTTTTTACACATTTTCTGCTTTACAATCTGGTATTTTTACAACTGTTTTAAATCTTACGATTACAGCCGCCTCTGAATTTAAAAACACTTGCTGCGGGTCATGAACCATTCCTAAATTATGTCTGGGAAATGTTATCAGTGTTCTTTACCCATGCATACATGACACCCACTCACACTTATAAATTCACACACATGCACAGATGGTGAACAAGGCCTGGAGATGGATATTTGGCTTAATATTGTGTGCTTTAGACAAGGAGGGATGGGGTACAAATGGGAGACGGATGTACAGTCAGAGCAAAAATCAATAATAAAGACTTTCAGTTCCAAACAAAATGAGGCGCCGGGAGTTGATGTATAGACGCGTAGCTGATGTACGGACCTGGCTCCTGCACGTCCATCAGAGAGAGAGGAAACCTGACCTGCAACCAGCTCATGACAAATGACTGACAGAGCCAATGCTACAGTAGTTCCGTATTGGTAATTAGATCAGAGTCGAGGGAGAGGGGGAGTAAACGAAATATCTGCAGGAGACTAGTTCAGCTTGTTTACTTTGCTGGAGCATCTCTGTATCTGTCACAAAACACATCTTAAACTTTCCTGTGCTAGATTATAATAGCTTTCTTTCATGAATTCTTGCTAATGTTGGTACAATAGAAGCTCGAGCATACTGTTGATATGTATTGTCTGTATGTATTTATGCTGTGGGCAACATGATCACGTTAGCAGAAGTCCATTCTTTTCCTGCAGAGCTGAGCAACAGAAATGTCTAGACTTACCGAGGGTCACACCAATTAATGTATTCCTATGTGCATAAAAGGGAGACATCTTTGTGACAATTTAAAAGCTTTTAATTAAATATTATTAGTGAAGATTATTCGGTAAAGAAGAGAGCTGCAAGTGTGATGAAACCAGCTGTTTGTGTGTGCTCAGGATGTACACACACACACACACACACACAGAAAAGAGGAACTGAAACTGTTAGCGGCAGGATGTGAGTGGCTGAAGGTTAGGAGGTCAAAATTAGGGCAATGTGTGATAAACAGATGAAGAGGATGGCATTTCCAAATATGGTTACGGATGTGTTTGAGAGGAAGGAAGTGCCAAATATGGATAGGGATTTGAATACCACAGTTACAGAGAAGACAAGTGTAGGAAAGGCCATGTAAGGAAATGTGACTAAGCATTAAGAAACGGTTTAAGGTAAGTGGCCAAGCCAGCAAGATGGTTAAAATCAGAAGTCCAAAGTGTCAAGAGATGCGGAGCTGCTGTGATCATACTCCAGCCAGCACAAAGAGGACTTTGACAGATCGGCAACAACCACGGGAACCAGACCACAAAGGAAAAATACAGTTGCTGACAGAATTGGATTCAGAGGACTCAGGTCTCCCTGCCAACAGAGGAGTAGAGCAGTTTTTGGATTATGAAACTTTGTACAGAGTTTAAGATTTCCACTGACAGCTATTCACCTCGGCATCACGAAAGCTTATCGTTGGCCAGGCTAGCCTCTCTTTTCCTGTTAGAGCAAATTTTGATTGTTTAGAGATTCAGAATAGATGAAAGTAGATTGATTATATTTTGGTTAAATTTTGATTTTTGATTTGACACGCTGTAGCTACCCCATGCCAATACCTGCAACAAACACAAATATAAATGAAGTAAAAGTATTCTTTCCCTGTTATTGAGCCTTCTCATGAAAGTAAAACAGTTAAGCCTATGTGTGTACAATATCTGCATGGTTCTTAAAGGTCATTCTACATTGATCCACTAGTTTATAAAATATACCCTGAGGGTTTCTTAGTCATAAAGCCATGGAACCCCAAACCTAGCAATTCACCATATGCACAGATCTATAAGAAAAAAGTTGCCGTTAACGGATGTGGCTGATCACACATCCAAGCAACTAAAGCTCTTTTGTGAAAGGCACATTCATTCACTCTGTCTCGTGGTCTCTGTGTGATTGTGTGTGTTTCTCTCTGACTGAATAGAAAACTTTGGTTCCAGCCTTTCAAAGCTTTCCAGTCAGGTAGAACTTTTATTTATTTACTGACTTTAATGACCACAGCAATATTTGTCTCATAAATGTTTTGGACAATGGCTGCATCCATTATTGGAGTTACTAAAAAGCTTTAAAGTCTTCATTGAGTTTTTTCTGTTCATTATTCAGTGGATTAATACATTTAGGGTTTGTAGAAGCTAACTCAGTGCTACTTTTGAAACACTAAGTTATAAAAGGCAATAACAAGTCTGCAAATGTACAGATTGTGACTGTTTAGTTTCCACTTATTGTTTTGTATGGTCTTTTACTGTAAGTCACTTTGGACAAAAGCATCTGCCAAATGAATGTAATATAATCACAAAAATACATTTTCAAACCATTTCATCTAAGAAAAGGGCTTCAAAAAGGTTTATAGTATTCACACAAAAGCCAAAATAATCATAATTAGAGAAAAACATCTGGGATGATATGTGTCTTCCTTTGACAGTAAATGTATTTGGACATTAAAACACCATAAACCTCTGTAGTTATGTCTGATAAACTGCACAATGGTGGAGATTTAAACATGTAGTCTGTCATTTTGAGGGTGTGGTGGAGTAATTACAGGACCATAGCCAGTGTGTCCATGGTTAATAGAGATTAATAAAATAATTTCTGGATGCAGAGAGCAATTAATTAATGTACAATGTTCTGACCTCAATGTCTGCCACCTCTAACATCCATATCCACACCAGGCCCTTGAATTATGTTTTCTCTTGTTTTTCTGCATATTTAATTATAGGAAATTACATTCTCTGTGCACACATTTTCAGCTGCCACCCATGGATTTTAACATACTGTTTCCTATGTATTTGTTTGTGTAATTGGATCTTTTATCTGCATTAAATTATTATTTTTTTTAAATCTCTTCTTTGTTGGCCTTAACAAGTCGTGATGCTACATCTAAAGCCTCACTGAATGTAAATACTGTCAGAGAATTCAGTGCAGATGTATTTATATCCTCATCCAAACACATTTCATTAAGCTTTCTCATGTTGACATGTTATCTTATATTTCACATTCAACTTGATATGTAGTTAGTATTTGTTTCAAAGCAATACATGGTTAATGGATACAGATTTGGGGACTGTATGAAAGCTGTTAGGGTCTACTAAACTATTTTCAAATTTACATCCACAAGATTCTTATATTATGATTCACACAATCGCCTCTGGTTCTGTACTGGTGTCCTGCATTGAAGCAAAAAGAAAAACACCTAGATTGTGTTCTTCTGTAATTACAGGCACTGTTTGGCGGCAGTTAGCCAAGTCATGTCAGCTGCACTTAAGTACCTAGAATCATGGTAAAGAACATCTTGAAGGTTGCTGAGTGTTATACAGTGAATGACACAGCATGTGTGCTGGGTAGACGTTTTTCTTATATGCATTAAACACATAAGTATGAAAAGCAAGAAAGAGAAATAATAAGCAAAGAAAGTGAGATGTTAACTGTTGCAATATTGCACAATTTATATCACAAAGTCAAAAGAAGTCTCAATACTTTTTATCTTTATTATTGCTTAATGAACTGACTGGGAACTCAATAATTTAGAGATATTGAATCATAGTCTTAAGTCAATTAAATTGTTTCTATTTGAGAAATGAATTTATCATATGTAAATAATGGTTTAGGGTGGATTTGTCTTTATCGGCAGAAAAAAAGTAATTTCTTTGACAAGGATCGTGTGATAAAAATCCAATGTTACAAATTAACGGCACCATGGGGAAAATGACAGCAAAGTGATTACAGTAAAGTATGGCAATTAAGTAGTTTCTCTTTATTCTCCACCACACTTGTGAAATGAGTGAAATGTGGGCCCTGTTCACCCTGTGCAGAATGAATGAGGTGTTTTGCTGTTTCAAGTGAACTGAGTGATCTTCTGATTTGCAGGTTTGCATTTGGTAATCTGTTCTATAATAAAGCAATCATGATCAGAACGAAGGCATGAATACTACGCGTGTGTGTTTGTGCTACCCCCACCCCTGTCACCCCAGTCACTTTATATACTCATATAGTCACCATATCACTTCCATAATGGTCCCTATCATGGTAACCCTCTCATCCCCATTCAAACCCAGTGACTCCTTGCCTCCTTTCCCATTTCAATCTGCACTCACTGTAATAGAGTTCGCTATCACCTTCTCCCAATGGGGCAACTTTGCCTCCCAGCCAATCTCTTTAGCTGTATGTTTTTATACTGTCCCCGGGTGTGAGTCATAGGTCAACAATAACACTGTGAGTACTTCGGCCCCCCCCCACACACACACTCTCCGTTGGCACTCCGAGACCCCAGCACCTCACGGAGCGTGGGCAGCCCTATGTTGGATCGTTGGAGTGTTGCAGTGTCAACATCCTCCTTATGCCTTGTGCAGGGGTGAATAATTTGGGGCATCCCAGCTGAGATGTGTTTTACTTAGAGTCATACTGTGGTACGCCACCCTGGTACAATCCACAGTGATAGAGCTGTTGTGCTGTAAACAAAAGACTTCCACTTCTGGTACCTCTTCATAACCAGATCCAGTCAGTACTTTTTGCAAAATACTATATTTACTCTCAGTGGATACAGAAATTGACATGATATAGCTGCAAAACATATTACAAACAACTTTTCAGAACATTCTTTAGCAAATATAGTCTTTCATCTTGAACCCAATATTTAGTACCCTTTCAACCACAACACTGTATACTCAAATCCCTCCTCTCTTAGTATTCATAAATAACCCTGACTTGTCTATTCCACATCTATTCCTTAACCAAGTTCGTATTTGTTCTCTAATAGATTCCTGTTCTTTGAGGACAAACAATCCAGCAGACAAAAAAATCAAGTCTATAGTTTCTCATTGAACTCTCTTAGGGTTAAAGTGTTCCGTTTAAAAGTCCACAGTGCTTCCTTTTAAAGGAGCAACTTCTCTACAGCTGCAATCAGTAGTAGATAAAGCTATTACAGCAACTATATCCATAATCGATAATCGGTCAAGTCATTTTTCAAGCATAAATGCTAAACATTCTCTAGTTCCAGATTCTGTAATATGAAGATTTGCTGTTTTTCTGTGTCTTATATCATTAACATATATATACCTAAATATCTTTAGGTCTTGGACTGTTGGTCACACAAAACAAGATATTTGAAGACGTCACCAAGGACTCTAGGGAAATGTGGATGGATGTTTTGTACACCAAACAATTAATCAGCATGAAATATTTATGAAAATAATTATTAGCTGCAGCTCTAAACTCCTCAAAATCTCCAACTCTCTTTGCCAGCCATAGCTTCTCATATTACAATTCATTTCCATGAAAGTGCACTGTTGTGTGATTTATTTTTAATGGACTTGCACTGAAGCTTCCACTGGCCTGCCCCTCACTGTGTTGTCTTAGTTAGAAATTGTAGAAAGGATCAACCGTTTGTTGAGACTATGGAAATGTCAAAGGCAGTTCTGTTGTTTTAGAGGCAGCTATGTGTCTCTTTCATAGTGACAGTGATGTGCCTGGTTATCTTAAGGGGATCTCCTGATTGCAAAACATCCTCACACTAGGAAGAGTCACTGCAATCTCTGATTCACTTGTGAATCTGTTGCCGTCATCTCGCAAACAATCCCCAATTTCAAAATCATGTAAAACTGATTGGAGTCTTTGCAGAGGGTGTGTCAGTGCGGAAGTAACGAAGAGGGCTGATTGAAAAGATTTCATGTTGTTTGGCAAGGCGTACTGATCAAAATCAATGGCCATGCTGGGATGCGTTAATCAAACCACACGTGTGGGGAGGCCTGCCACTGATGAAAAGAAGACTGATAGGTGTGTTCAAATTGTAAAGATCCACAGGAATAAATGCAGCTCTTGTTTGACAGCATCTTCATTAAGCACCGATCTAAAATCTCCATCTTTACTGGAACATCTGTGCCGCTTGTTAATGGCCACTTGAAAGAGTGATATTTCAGGGTGAAATGCAGATTTAATCCCATTAGACTCCATATAACGAACAAACCATGCCCCATCAACCAGCCATCCACCAGTTCCCACAGCTATTTTCAGAATTACATTATAATACAGCGACCATGTACTGTCTACTGTGTGGCCTATTCCGCACCAGTAAGGCTTTCTTTACACAATATAGACATTCTCTTTTAACATCTCAACCTTCACATCTCTGTAACATGACCATGTGTTGTCTGCTTTGTGAATTAAAGTGCATGATTTAATTTGACTGAGGACACTGAGGTCACATCCTTAGTATTTGTTCTGGATATGTGGGGAGGGTTACATTACTTAAAGAGTACTTTTAGGCTAACAAAAATGAACAAATAAAGAACTGGGTGCCTATACTATACCTTACTTTGGAGAATATGACCCCTTTGTTCCCTTAATTTTTGTCATTGTATCAACTTTATCAGTGTCAGTTTTAAAGAACGGTCTGACAACTTGATCAATCATTCAGTATTCTCATCAAATATTTGACACTTTTCAATACTTGAAATATGGACACATTTTGCTTAGTACTTTGCTCAGAAACAGATTGAGGTTCATGTAGGGAAATAAAATGTACAGGAAAAATAACTGAACGTTCAAATAATTGGGGGGGGGGGCTCATGAGTCATGACTGCAGTGTTTCTAAAATCTCGGCTCGCTGCTCAACCTACAAGATCTGTTCACAAAAAAAGTTTTCTCTTTAAACACAGTACTCCCAAAATCATCAAAACAAGAAATGCACACATGGCCTGAAATCTTCTGATTTCCTGTACTGACAAGAGACAAGGCATATAATAATTTCACAAAAAATAATGAAACAATCATTACGGGAAAATAGTTCTAAATCAGATAAAAATGCTTGTGTGAAAATTAAATTATCATTATCTAGTACTTGGACTGACATTTAGGGAAATATACTTATTTGCATTCTTGCTTCATGTCTGTATGGTAAATATGAAGCTAACGCCAGCAGTTGGTTAGCTTAGATTAGTGTAAAGGTTGAAAGAACATGTTGCTTTTTGTAGCATGTTACTTGGTGAGATTTAGAAGAGCTGGTAAGAGGATTTTGCAACTGCTGGCTAGCTGTGACCCTCTGCTTCCAATCTAACTAGCTTACAGATTCACCGTACATACATGAAAGTGGTATCCATCTTTTCATCTAATTCTCAAAATGTAATTGTATTTTACAAAATGTCGCACTATGACTTTAAATAGAATTATGAAGTTTGGCTAAAAAGGGAAATGGTCGTACTGTTTTTGGAACAAAACTTCTCAAATACCGCCCTGTATTTCCTCACTTCAGCACTCATGGCAAAAGCCATATTCTTCTCTGTCTCAGGAAGCCGCCCCACATATAAAGCACAGTGCAGTCTCTTGGCAACTGGCACATTATTCTATTCTATTAGAGGCTTCAGGATTAATAATTATGGTGTTTAATCTGAAGCATGGCCAGTGTCCAGCGTGTTGTCCCACTGTGCCGTTGTGCTGCAGTGCATTTATGTCTCGAGCATGCCAAGGGTCACGCTCAGGTCTCCAATGCAGCGTCCTTTCATAGAATGTAAACAGCTCGAGAGAAAAAAAACCCAATGAGGAAAGAGCAGGCCCTCACTGAGACTTCAAATTAAACAATATACACACAACCGGGGAACTTGGCTCAAATCCTCCCGAGCTGGGAGCTAATTAAAAATGTGACCTCACACAAAGACTTTTTATTTCCTTTGCTCTGCTCTGGCGCCATTCTGTCTCTACCAAGCCTCTTTCGCACTGTGCCCATACACACCCTTAACTGTATCAGTCTCGGGGTAACCCTAACTCAGAAAAATGAATTACGGATTTCACTGTGACAACGTGGCTAAGTAGATTAGAGTAGTCGCAACAGCCACACTCTGCAGGCCCTGGCTGCAGGGTATCACAGGGCTCTCACTGATTATTTACATGCCATAATTGATGTCATATGTTTGAACTTTTACGGTTGGGTGCTTGATATTTTTTGTGGAAAAAAGGGTTAACTTGTCTAAGTTATTCTGAAGTTATTTCCTGCTGTGGTTTTCCCACTTTGCAGTAAATTAATCCTTACAGTAGCCGTATAAAATGGGTCAGTTGATAAAACATCGACCAATAGCTTTGGGAGAAATATTGGAATTTGTCTTCCTACATAATTCACACGAGGACTGATTATACTTTGAGACAAGAAGCTGACATTTTGATGAATACCTTGATCAAACATTCTTATTGAACTGGATCCTGGTGCCTACAGGAGTGCTTTGATGTGTCCAGGCTGCTCGTTTTGTTAATGTATACATATGATGTTGAGGATTTGCTGATGCTTTAAGGCCTAAAGATAAATAAATGAAAGAAGAATCACTGCATGACCCAGCACAGACACCAATACTGATCGATGTTATTTAGATTCTGGACAAATAATGTCTATCCAAGTATCTTGCAAGTTCACAGTCTGGTGTTTGAACGTTTTTACCTTTAAGATATGTAGCTGTCGGTCAGAGTGACAGTGGGTGAGCAGGAAGCGGTTCAGTGTCTTGCTGAAGGACATTTGGAGAGGATAAATGGCTTTTGATGGATATACACTGGCTGTCTGCTGGTGTAGAACTTGTGACCTTTCTGATAAAGGAAGGTCTCTGAACCCACTAGGCCAGCTGACCACCTCATTTTGTTTTTATAGACAAGAACCAAGGTCAGGAATGTGTGTGCGTATGTGTTGCATTTGCAGTGCGTGAGCATGTAAAATAAAGGTAATTTATTTGAACGCTGATTCTGTCCATCATCTCTGCACAAATACGAGGGATAACTTTTTGCAAAATGATCATGTCTGCCCAGCAGAGGAAAATAACAAATTCCAAGTACTCTCTTACTTGAATTAAGTGCTAGTTTCATGCATGTGTATTTTTGGAGTACACGACACATTTTTGATGCAGTATTCTTTCCATTTCAGTTAGCTTTAAATATATCTTCCTTTTTAATGCACTTTGCAGAGCATCCCTGAAATGGATATGGATTGGCTGTTCATATTAAGCTCTGGATTTAGGCCACGTTCAGTCCTCCTTGAAAAGCTGATTGAAGTCTGGATTGTATTTAATTGTCTCGCTGGTACCTGAAGCAACACGCCCTTCAACTTGAGTATATTCAACACAAGTACTCCTTCTCCTTTCTGAGTGGCATTCAAAAAATAATTCCAGTTTATTACATGTCTTATTTTATAGCTTTGGAAATCATTGTTATTACTAATAATGACATTATACTCACAACATATTTTAACATCCAGTGTGAACATATATTTTAAACAGTATGATTAAAGTCAGGGACAGATCATGGTTATGCCAAATAAAGTATGTGTAAGGTGAACAGTACAATTATTATTATTATTATTTCCTGACTTTGTAGTTCAACTTTGACCGACCAAATCTGCCATTGTTGTGGCTTTTGTTACTACTTTTGTTAATACAATGATATCATCCTGGATCATCATTAAAGGCACCATGATATCTTTGACCTTGAGAACTTTCCCTGCTTGTACTGATTGGTTAATTAATTGGGGGTTCACATTGGGACACATCATCAAAATGTAATCTCCTGACACATTATGCACATTTAGCTACAATCCCTTTCACTATTAACCACAAAATAAAAAATGTAAATGCAACACCACCCGTGTCCTTCTTATACACTGACTGAAGACATTAGCGCTACACACATGCTTTGCATGGTGATAAATTACATTTTTTATTAGCTACCTTACCTGTCAGTGTTATTATTATTTAAAAGCCCTGTAATGCCATATCTTTGTCTAGATAGAGGCCAATAAAAGTAATAGATTATTAATGAAACTTTAGAACTCAAGACAAGAGAGTTTTGAAAATGTCCATAGGTGGGTATTCCAGCAGATTCATTCCTTACCTGCCCCCGCACTGTGTTAATGAGATACCCAGTGAGTAGAAAGGCAGCAGGGAAAGAGACAGCGCAAACTTCCACTGAGCCAAAGATCTCAGCAGCACCCTGAGAGGTTTCACTCTTCTGATGCTTATTAATCCTGAGAATGAAATGAGGTTAACAGCGCTGAGTGGTTCAGAAACAGCCATCAGCGCTACGGTGTGATTTGTTTCTGCTGATAGAGGACATTTGAGTTATCGAAAATTCTAAATTAGTGAATATTTGTGTATTCCACGGTTTAAAAAAAGACTGATATGTACTCTTATAAAATGACAAGCACCAGATAAAAATGTGTAGTTTTTAAAAGAATTGCAAGACATTGATTGACACATTGATTGACAAAATGCATTAGTTTAAATGGATGGATCCTTTAAGACATATGGACTGAGTAGGAAGTGATTTTCTTGTTGTTATTCAGATATATTTTTATATATTTCAAAATGTTCTTCCATATTATATGTAGTTTGTTAAATGTGTCACCCTGCATGTTACCTTCTTGTACTCCTCTCTGTAATTGCCTCTAGTAATCTAATTTACTTTTCATGGACAAGTCAGGTCTTTCGCGTAAAATTGTTTTGTGCTTTATTCGTACCCTCTAATGCATCCTGGTTATTTGTTTTATGTTTCTTAATGCATGACATTAAATATAAATTTGCTTATCCCAGCGTGCCACTAACACTGCACAAATTATTGCTTCAATAATTTGCATTTCATCCTTCTTTGATTTTTATCTGCGAGACGGAAATGAAGCCCTTTTAATTTTATGACTCATACATCACTTTTGGGGTTAATCTGATTGTACAGTATGGATCATATCGAGGAGGATTTTTCTTTTGTTTTTATTTTGATGACAGTGCCACTGTTGTGTTGTGATTTTTGTTACTTAGATATTTAATTTTAAAGCTGCTATAATCATAATCCTAACCCGCCATATCGACAATTGATTGATTGATCAAATTACTAGGTGTGTATGAAAGGTCCCCTCAGTTCCCCTCAGCTCTATGGAGTGTTTTAGCATCTTTCAGCTCATTGTTTTGTATTTATGGCCCACAACTTTACTGTTGTGGTTTACTCCCACCGGTGTCACAGTGTTGTTTTCAGCTACAGCAGGCAGCTGATTTCAGAAGAAAAGCTCAAAGAACTCACTGTACACTACCTGTCCAGCACCAAAAGGCAGACAGACAATGTTAGTGGCTAGCTGGTGAACATAGTGAAGCATTTAGCAGCTAAAGAGCCAGATATTTCCCTTGGTGGAGTTGGTGGAGACCTAAAACAGAGATAACATTCTAATGTTGCTTCCTGTCTGCTGGATGGGGTAAGAATTTGCTAAAACATTTTAAATATCAACTTTAAATGTGTTAATATTTGAGTTTTGTGTGAGCTTGTTGGGCTATCCCTAAAAATGAATTAATCCAGATTTGTGGAGCTGTTTGGTTAGCCATGATGAAAATCAGTGCACATGCTCACTAATCAGTCATTAGTCAAAACTGATGTTGCTGCTTCCACAAACATTCAGCACATCCCTTTCTGTTTTCTGGAGGATTTTGTCATGTAACTAAAGAGTGCTTAGAGCAGCTAATGGAAAAAGCTTAATTGTGTTACACCAATAACCATTAGAGTAAACCCAAACCAACATTTGTTAAAATAATAATACAGTGGATTATTTATTGAAATTATATTATATATGATATTATTACTTGAAAATGGGCCCTCTTTCTGGAGAGCCGTTTCAAGAATGATAATAAAGAAATGTAAACCGTTATTAAACATTAATTATGAATCCTGTCATCTTCAGGAACATGGAGGTGGTTCAGCAGCTCAGGACAGAATATGTTTCATGCTGGAATATGTTCAAGGGCCACTCAGAAGTCTTTCATAGGCTGCAAGTGGCCCCTGAGCAGAACATTGAGGACCACTGATCTACAGTACTGTGTGTCAGAGAGACCATCTGAGTACATAATTAACTGGAGGAGTTGGCTTCTCTCACTCGCCGTGATGGCAAGAGTACAGAACTTTTCTTCACTGCATGTTTGCCTAGTGATAAGGAATATTTTATTGAAGGTGTGATACGTCCTTCCCCACAGAGGATGGAGGTAGTCTCTGCTCAAATCAGAACCACACATAGCGAATGCAGGGCAGCTCATTGCCAGCGCTGCAGGCGAGATTGCTTACGCTCCTTTCAGTGTCTGAACTCTTCCAAGAACAGCGAAGTGAAACAGGGGTCATCACACTTCTTTGTAGTCACTCAGTTCCCTGTGAGTGCGAGTGGGCATGTGTTTGTGTAGAACAGGAAGTGAATGAAAATGCAAGGCAGCAAATCTCTGAGCAAATCCATCTATTTATATTTATATATTCCATTGAAAATCCTGGAGCTCCTCTCTCTTCCACTTTTATGTTTGATACAGCAGAGAAATGTAATGGCACTGCAATTCTGCTCACTCAACTGCTCTATGCGATTTTTATGGGCAACAACAATAGCTAACCATCATTGCCAACAACCATTAACAATGGCACACTTTTTTTGTGCTACGCCCCCTGTAGTGCTTGATGAAAGGTACTCTTGATAAACACTGCAACAAGCAGACGGTGATATTCGTTACCTGAATGATGCTTCAGGACTTTGGTATATTGGCCAAGAAATATAAGTGCCCTGGTTTCTGCCCCATTGGCTGAGAGGAACATTTCCCCGCAGTCTCGCGATTACTTTGCCGGCCTCTCCCCCACAGCTGTTTGTCACGCCTGTGTAAAGTATGGCCCTCCAGTCGCATGGCGCTGCACTAAATTGCATCACACAGCGAGTTTGTCACTTCAGGAAATATGAGCCTATGCTGTGTTTTATGTGTCGGGCCACTCGGCTGCTGCTGAGTGTTACAACACCATGCCAACTGTGCCTGCCCTCGCCAAACAAAGGCAGCTCCTTCCAAATCAGGTCATAGCATTTGCATAGAAATTGGTTCTAGATCGGGAGATGAGCCCTCCAAAATGTGCACTCTTCTTCTTCCTCTCTGTCATTCTGTGTCAAACACACACACAAACATGGAGAGTCTGTTCCTTTAAGGTCCAATCACTTCGACACATGGAGCACTCCTCAAGGAAGTCAAGGAAGGCCATGATGAGAAATAGATCTAAGGCGACCCTTCAAGTTTACCAAGAGGGTGAGTGGCAACGAGAGAGGATTTAGCATGCAGAAATTCTCTGTATGGTATTCTCTTTTAAGATATCTGTAATTTACATGCCTTTGGTCCTCCAAACTCCATTCCCAGTTGTTTCACATTCACATGTTGATTATATAAGGAGGTCCTTACAGTTTATCATCCAATATCCTTGTCATTTCTGCCTTGTTGGAGAGTAAATGGAGGAGACTGGCTGGACAGAAGGAGAGAGAGAGAGAGATTTGTGTTTTGTTGGGATTAAACACACGAGAAATAGCATATTAATTGGTAAGCATTCAAGGTACCTTTTGTTAAGCTAAGCTAACCGGCTGCTGGCTTAAGCTTCATATTTATCCTACAGATATGAGAGTGGCAAAATTGTTATCTTCCACGAGGACACAATTGTGGTCATGTTTTAAGGAAAACTGCATTGCCTGTTGGATGCAGATGGTGGTCTACAGTGTCAGTCACGTGCTTCGTGCATCCAATCATCCAGCCTGATTAGCTGAAAACAGGCATCTTTTAATTTGCAATCTCCAAATTTAACAAGGAAAATAAACCCATCCATTTTTATAACTCCACACTGCCCCATTGTACTAATACTGTAGTTTGTCTGGTGAAGAGTCTTAGTGTGGCATTCTGTTGTGAAGATACTCAGCTATAGTGACAGCTACCACAGCATGCATCATGAGCTAATGCCAGGCTGCCTGATGCAGGTGTCTGAACCTAAAGAGCACCTCTCAGTCACATCTGCCATATCGGTGTGTGAGGGCTGCGCTGCCACGGCAGCTCAGCCATGTCAAAGTTGAAGCGGGGCTGCGAGTTAACAGATGGAAAGTTTTCTTCTACCTTTGTGAATGTCGTACGTGTGATTTGGAACGTCAGTACCACTATTTTAGGACTGACACCTCCAGAAAACAACTCATCACCTTTACGAGTGTGATAGACGAGCAAAGAGCACAAATTGTCCCAGTGTCAGACACATCTGACAAATGTCTCCCAGAGAGGATAATCAGCCAGCTTTAGCAACTTTATGGATCATTCTCTGCCAAGGACAGTTTGTTTTTGCAGTGAGGTGATGATGTATAGCATTTCACAGCAATAAGTGTTTCTTTAGTCATCAGGCAAGGTGGGAGAATCTGATCCTGTTTAGATGTGATAATAGGCGCCAAACAATTTCTGCAAAATTACGTACAAACGCCTACACAACAGCTTCATATAAGCTACATCAGACATTGATTAATAATGACTTAGTGATGCTCTTATCCATGTACTTTATGTGATACATAACAT
The DNA here is from genome assembly GCA_036024295.1 of Nannoperca obscura. Taxonomy (NCBI): domain Eukaryota; kingdom Metazoa; phylum Chordata; class Actinopteri; order Centrarchiformes; family Percichthyidae; genus Nannoperca; species Nannoperca obscura. The sequence continues at coordinate 36,099 of JAVQJL010087054.1, forward strand.
AGTATTTGACACTAAGTTGTTGTAGTAGTTCTTGAAGATGTACTTGAAAGTGGCATGCCATTTGATTGGTATTCATGAATGAGCCATGCAGCTGTTACAGAGCAAGTCTTGTTCATGGAAAGTTCATGTGAAGTTTCTTGTATGAATTGGTCAGTGAAACTTTAACCATTTTATGCCCACTGGGTTCATATAATCATCCTAAATCTGGACAGGAATGAAACACTCAATACACAATATTCTGTCCAACTGGTTAGATTGTTTTGGCTTGAAATTCTCCATTTGTATCGACACAAATGCATTTATTTCAACTGCACTGAATGTCTGAAGTTAATGTTTACTTTGAGTGGTGCAATTAGATTTTAAATTTAACTGAAAAGTGGCTGACACACAGCACGGCGACACCAGGTGCTCCATCTGATTGAACAGAGTATAATAGGTTCCTAAATAAAAGAACAGAAAGAGGAAGGAGACGGCTATTGAAAGAACAATCTGTGCTATAAAGTATTCACTTGAGAGAACAGAGCTTTGATGGGATTTTGAATAAACCATAGAAAATCTGTTTTTCACAACTGAGTTTGGCAGGTATAGCATTGTGTCTCAGATCCAGCTTCGTTTCCCTCTATAATTTCAATTAGTAGCAGATCATGATTTTGCTCTTATGTGACTTGGACTCTGAACACAGAGCTGCCACTTAAATGTTTCCTGGACGGCAGAATTCCCATTATGTGTTTGACAAAAGACAAAAAGCTGTCCTCGCAGAGACTAAATGTTCTGTGGGATTATTTATGCACTTTCCTTTTTAAAATTCAGGGAACTTTTACAGCAGGAAAAGAAGGGTACATGCTGCAGAGGTATGCACCTGCCTGCTGTAATGGCCTATATAAAGGTGAGTTAACAGCAAGAAATGTTTTACAGCCAGTTGAAGTGAAGAATTTAAGGTACAAATCTCATTCACCTCATGGTTTTGTATTAAACTTTACAGTGTAAGTAAAGAAGTCTGCCATGGATGTAGTGCATAAAATGAAGCCAGGATCATGTGAACTCTGTCCAAAAAGGATGGCTCCCAGCTCTTTAAAGAAATCCATCCCCTGCTCCTCTGCAAAAGAGCCAGGATGTTAACACTATTGAAATTAGCAATGTAGGTGTACTGGGCTGGGGGGGGAGGGGACAGCAAAGTGTTTGCTGAAGTCCCTCCGGCGGTATTCAGCGATTGTCTCCGTGACCCAGAACTATCTCCTGACAAAGTGTTACCTCATTTCAATGCTAATGTGCTGTTATGGGTATTTTCAAAGCGTTGCTGCTATTTATTATGAATCAGCTTACCTGAGAGGCGCCGGTTAATCCTGAAGATCCCTGCACAGCTGCTGTGCTCCAAGAGGTCATGGAGATAGTGTTTAAATAGACTCTGCCTCCCTTATTATTCCAAGGCCACCGCCTTGTACACAGGTGACATATTTTCTATTTTCTCCCTTTTTCCTGTGCATCTGCTAACTGGCAGCAAGGTAAAGATCACAGGAGTTCATAGAGCACGAAGTATCGCTATGAACTCTGCAGCTCATGGCAACCAGTCATAACCTGGGGGCCTGCAGGACGCTATCACCAACAATGATACTTTCTGAGTAGGTTTTCAATAGAGGACAACAAAATAAAATCTATTTGGAATATGGACAGTGTGTGATGAAAGAAAACACAATCTCAAAGGCCCTCCAGCTGTTCGCTTTAATAGACGTTAAGATATTGGAAAATGTACATTGCACCTCCTGTGTACATGCCGGCAACAGCCACTATAATATCAGCAATGTAAAACTATTTACCAAATGTGGCATCATGCTGGACGTTACGTTATCATGGTTCCAAAAGTAAGGCAGGTTATGTCCTCATTTATGGGTTAGGGTGTTATGAGTGGGGCACAAGGGTTCCTTGAAATATTGGGTGTGTTAATAATTTTGGCAAAGTATTAACATAATTCATATCCCCTTTTAGAAAAATATTGATCTCTGTATATGTATTGACAGGTATGATGAGTAAAAGCCAAGGCCTGTGATAACTTCATAGTAAGAAAACCTCACTACAGTGCTTTCAGCTCTTTGGCTTTTTCACATCTCCAAATGGCAAAAAGTGATGGGGGCCTTTGAGAAACTGCTTCTATCTTTCATCCCAGACCTGTGAAGACTTTCACCCCCCCCCCCCCCCCACGCCTCATCTCTTTGTTGACATGCTTCATATCGGCTGCCGGGTCACGTTCAGAGAGAGCCCAGTCAGGTTTAATCACACTCTGCTTGTAGTGCTTCCAGCTGCTGTGGCTGTAGCTGTTGAAAACTAGAAGGAAGTGGAGGTGAGACGAATACCAACCAGGATTGCAGTTCATGATTACATGCACTGACAGCTGATCCTGGATACTGTGTGGATAGTTACTGTGGGAAAGATCAGAAGGAAGGTGGTCAAGGGCGTAAAATGTGACTTTTGTTTAAATCATTTTATTTTTTTACATCCCTTTTCCTCCACCAGATGGCATTGTGCAGTGACTTGACTAATTTGGCCAACTTTGGCCAGTGTTTGTACAATATAAATGAAAAAATAATTGAGAGAAAACTGTTGTCCTGTGAGAGTCCTCTTTGGATGATTTGGAGCCAAGTTGTTGTTGCCAAATGTATTGAGGCTCTACAAATAAAACCAAATATATTTTTAAAATTCAAAATTAGCTGCTTTCTATTTCACTTGCTTTAAGCTCCTGACCTTACAAACAGAAACTAGAACAGAAGGAAAACAAATGAAATATCCCATTAAAATATCCTTGTTTCGACCTTTCTCAAATATCTTTTATGCCTCAGGAGAGCCAAAGATTTCAGGTGTGCTGATCAATGTACATTTTACCCTGATGCCCCTCCTCATGTGATGCCTGTGCATGACACAAGGGAGGAGGAGGAGGCCGTTGGTGACACGCTACATGCTTCAGGCTGTTGCACTTATGATCAACCATAGTGACGCCATTTATCTGCTTTGTTACTGCATATGCTAGTCTGCCTCCTGCTGCAGTCCAGTGTAGCAATACTGACATCTCTTGGCCTGATGAAAAAATGTCACTGGACATTTGTTAATATAGTGTACTATGTGTCTCTGGAGTCTTCATAGCAAAGCACTTTGCCAACCCTGTCCGGACCTTGACAGTATTATTATGAATAAATTGGTTGGTCTATTTTTTTGTAATAATTTGTGTCCTTTAATTGTCTGTAACCCTCCCACAGGTATTGTTCTCTACCCATGATGATAATGAAGCAGCCTTTATCTGCTGGTTTGATAATAATATTCTTATTCTGTTTTAATGACTTTAGCGCCTTATTTTCCTCTTTTTTTTAAGATTGGGTTTGGTCCAGATGCTTTTGAACTCTTCCTGTACATATTTCAAATAGGTGTCAATCGTTGATGATAGTGATCTTTGGTGGGAGTTTACCTGTAGGAGGGGTCCAGTCCGATTTGGGTGTAAATGGTTGGGGTTCCGAATTAGGATTATGATCTGGTAAATTCTGAAATAAAGGGTTATGCCCCATACACCGCACAACTACAGGAAAGGGTTAGGGGGTCAGGGTTCCTCATGCATACTCGAATACTGCCATGTGTGGAAAAAGCAATGAATGTCCCTCTGTGTCAAAGTGTGTCCAGCCACATGTCAGTGTCCATGTGGGCGCAAACGGGATCGGGGAAAAGGCAAAAGAGTCATACAGCGGATCAAGTCCTGACAGTCTGCCGGCCTGTGGTGCGCTGCGCGGTCGGCAAGTGTCAGTGTCCATCAGCTTGGCAATGTGGGTTAAAACCCGGATAAAACAGTTGCAGACAGCCGTGGAAAACTGCCATTAATTCAGGCTGATCATTTGCCTGGTTAATGTGAGCCAAAAACAGTTGCAAACAACCGTAGAAAACTGTATTTAATTCGGCGGAGCAGGGTCCTGGCGGTCTGCCGGCCTGTGGTGCACTGTGCGGTCAGTGTCCGTCAGTGGGGCAATGTGAGTTTAGGAACTCAGAGTTTTGGATTTCTCCCTTAGAAAGGCAGGAATCTAATTGCACAGTCCATCATCTCTCATCACATTGAGGCAAACCTACTTCTCATTCAGTCCCCCAGGCTGCAAAGAGCCCAACCTCCATATCCAGGTTTGCTCCGCTCTCCTCCTCTGGGACGTGGACCAGCGTGGATTGTTCTGCAATAATGTTGCAGAGAGGGAGGAGTAGCCATGTTGCAGGAAGTGCTGTACCAGCGGAGTCTGTGTTTTTTTTCTTTTTTAATATTTTGTCTGTGTTGTTACCCAACAACTGGTTGCCAGAGTGTTACCTGTTTCACCCACATACTGCAGTCCACACTGTTTACACCCAATTAAGTAAACACAGTTTTTTGAGTTCATGCCTGCCCCGGGCTCAGTCTTAAAAATGTTTCTGTTTGTGGGGTTCCTTACCCATGTTTGGTATTTATCAAATTCAACCTGACCTTTGGGTTTAGGGTCCATCAGTGGTCTGAGGCGGGCTCTCACCAGGTGATCCTGCAGGTTTTTGTTTCTCCTGTAGGCAGCAATCACTCTGTTGTCCTGTAACAGCTGAGTTTCCTTCACAAAAGTGTTAAAATTGTTTTTAATCACTCTGACCAGTTTTGGGGCCGATGGAGAATAAGTTGTAATTAATGGTATTATGCCTGAGGCAATTTGGGTTTTGGTCTGCTGGAAAGACTTTAATATTTTTCTAAGGAAGGAGCGTGAGTACCCTCTAGTGGACAAAGCAGAGAACAGCACCTTTGTAGCACCTCTAAAATCCTCAGGCTGAGTACAGATTCTGTGAAATCTCAGAAGTTGTGATTTAACAAGTTCTGCAAACGTGTGCTTTTGGTGCTTCTGTTGCTCTGTGGAAAGCCGGAGCCTTTAAAAACAGTGGTATCCAAGAAGTCCACAGAGGAAGAGTTCAGCAGTGATTTTAATTTAATGGATTTATTGTGGTTGTTCAGAGTGGTTAAAAACATCTCAAAATCCTCCCTCGAATGTGGCCAGACTCCCCAAATATCATCAAGGTACCTATAATAATGGAGGGCCTTTTTGATACTGGATGTCAAAGCTGTGGTTTCCCACTCTGCCATGAATATGTTTGCGTACGCCGGAGCAAAACAGCTTAAACAGCACTCGCGAGCAGAATATTCCTGCTCGCACGAGCAATATTGCAGGTCGCGAGGAGAAAACTAAGCTTTTCGCACGCGCAGCATCTGAAGTCGCGCTCGAGCACCATCACTGGAGTTTTTCTTTTTGTCAGTACGTGGGCGGAGCCAGGCAGCCATTGTTTACCTACATATGATTGGTCACAGCCTTTTACGATCGGACGCTGGCTTC
>JAVQJL010087057.1:0-41808 GCA_036024295.1 Nannoperca obscura
TCTATCTATCTCCCCCTCCATCATAACATTTCTTCTCCATGTCATTAACTCATCTCTTGCTTCAGGGACCTTCCCCTCTGCTTTCAAACAGGCCCGTGTCACACCATTACTCAAAAAACCTCTCTCTCTCTCTCTCAACTCATCCCTCCTCCAGAACTACAGACCAGTATCTCTGCTACCATTTCTGTCCAAAACACTTGAACGTGCTGTTTTTAATCAACTGTCTACTTTCCGCAAACAGAACAACCTGCTCGACCCCAACCAATCAGGCTTCAAGTCCAGTCACTCCACAGAAACTGCCCTCCTGTCTGTCACTGATGCTCTCCAGTCTGCCAGAGCTGCGGGGAGATCATCTGTCGTCATCCTGCTAGACCTGTCTGCAGCATTTGACACAGTCACCCATCAGATCCTGCTCACCACTCATGGACCTGGGCATCACCGGCACTGCACTCCAGTGGATCTCCTCCTACCTTGAGGGTAGATCCTACCAGGTCTCCTGGAGAGGTCACGTTTCTGATCCTCTGCCCCTATCGACAGGTGTGCCGCAGGGCTCAGTCCTTCGACCTCTCCTCTTCTCCCTGTACACCACCACACTTGGACCAATCATCATCCAATCATCATCATCAACGGTTTCTCCTACCACTGCTACGCTGATGACACACAACTCCACCTCTCCTTCCCTCCGTCCGACTTTGGCATCTCAGCTCGGATAGAGGCTTGTCTAACAGACATCTCCGCTTGGATGACCGAACATCACCTCCAGCTGAACCTCGCTAAGACAGAACTCCTCGTCATCCCTGCTTCTCCATCCATCTCCCATGAGCTCTCCTTCACCCTGGACTCCACGACGGTCGTTCCATTGCCCTCAGCAAGGAATCTTGGGGTCACCATCGACAACAAGCTCACCCTCATCGGCCACATTGCTACAGTCTCCCGATCGTGTAGATTCACCCTCTACAACATTCGGAAGATTAGGAAATACCTGTTGGAGCACTTGACCCAGCTGCTGGTCCAGGCACTTGTGCTCTGCAAGCTGGAGTACTGCAACTCGCTCCTTGCCGGTCTCCCAGCCTGTGCAATCCGTCCCTTCTAGAAGATCCAGAATGCAGCAGCACGTCTGATCTTCAACGTACCACGTCACCCCTCTCTTCATCTCCCTTCACTGGCTACCCATCGCTGCTCGTATCAGATTCAAGACCCTGGTACTGGCCTTCCAAGTGGTGAACAGGACAGCACCAACCTACATCCAGACCATCCTCCACTTGTTTGGTTAAGTAACTTAACCAATCAATCTTTGATTAATACCCTGGTGTGATTAGCCAGTAGTAGCAACAGTTACTGTACTAACAACAATAACAAGCTTAGTTACACGGATGACAAGCGACCTGGAGTTCACTCAGCAAGGAAACTAAAACACACTCTAGTCATCAGGAGGTGGAGTTGTGTGTCATCAGCGTAGCAGTGGTAGGAGAAACCGTGCGACATGACTGACATTGGTTCACCGCTGATCAGAGGTCTTAAACGGGTAGAAAGCTAATTAAAATGCTTAGCTAACTGATGCAATGTTTCTAAAACTACTTACTTGAATTACCGAGAATATTAGACATTTGCCGGTTCCTAAACAGGAAATTAAATTATAGAGTTAGCAGCCGCTGGCTAGCGCTAGCCGACAGTTAAAAGTCGCCGTATAACGTAATGTGAGACTCGAGAACAAAATGATTAATTAAGTTAAAAAAATACAAGGTGTACAAGTATTAGTAGTAAAATAAACACATCAAATTGTTACTTACTTTGATAACTTTTCTTGCACCTAACAACTGACGGCAGAAAACGTAGTCAGCAAAGTGTGAGCCAGTCCAATCTCACAATGGAGCTGCAGCCTCTGATTGGCGGGGTCCAATGTCATCCGATGTCGTGATTGGCCTACGTCCAATTTCACATTGGACAGGGCCTGACAGGTTTGGCTCGGCTTTACAAGACAATCCTGACCAAAGTAGCGCCAAAGCTGCACCACAGCCGCCTGAGTAATATTTTATGATTATTTATTATTACAGAGAAAATATTTTGAGGGTTATGGGTGGCTGGAGCCTGTTCTTTGGCAGGTTGCCAGTGTATCACAAAGCTAACACAAAGACAGAAAACCAATCACACTCCATTTACACTAGCAGACAGACTCATATCCAACCAGACTTACATTTCTTGGAACTGAAACTGGAGCAGTCAGAAAAAACCCACGCAGACCCGGACAGAACATACAGAATCCACACAGAAAGAACAAGGACCTTCTTGCAAAAAGGCAACAGCCTGTAATCCTCCTTAGAGTGTGCCTGTAGGAGATATGGATATGGATATATATTTATTCATTCAGGGTTTCTGTGTGTCAAATCTGTGTTTGCACGTAGTTAAATTGTTAACATTAACTTTTCTATTGGGTATTCCCGTAGTATCTACATGTGGCAGCTGAAGTTTGGTTAAAGAGAAATTCGTCCGTGTGGTTAAGGTTGGTTGTCATTTTCACAGTTTGGTGGGTCACTCTGAGCTTTATATCTAAGTTTCATATCCAGGATTATGGGTATTTGAACTTGGCTCACCTCTGGGCTACCGGCACAAGGACATTTTAGAGCTTCTTTTTTTTTTTTTTACAGAAATCAGCTGCCTACAGGGGCTGATAACAACACTAAAGAGAGTGTTGAGAGTGACCAAAACCAAAACAATATTATTATAAATGATACATTTCCACTTATAAATCTCCATACAGCCAATACTAAAACTACAGAGTTAGGTGATAATTCTTTAATATGAAAATATTGCTTTAAAGTGAAGGAAATGAGGTGATTTGACTGCAGCCTATGGAGTTTTGGAGTATCTGTGTTTTCATCTATACTGACGTTTCAGCATTTAGATCCTGCCTCAATTACAAGTCATGTCACTGTTAAAATTAACTCATTATCAATGTGTTTTGATCAAAAATGATAAAATGTGCTACTATTAATATTTAAAGAGAATATATAGATTCCATTACAATATGTGAGGTCCTCTGATCTCCCCATATTGATGATTATGTAACATTTACATTATTCTGCTGACATTTAAAATGCTCACCAATATATTATCTTAATAGGGTCATTGTCAGATTTGTATTATCTGCAGTGGCACAATATGGTGTTACTTTTCTTTTAATGTTTAAATGTTAATGTTTAATGTTTAATTTCCATAGGACACCCTTCTTTCACTTTATAATGTCACAGTTTATGAGCAGTAAAGTCACAAACCTGAGGTCTCAGAGGTCAACACAGATATCGTATGAGGTTAGCGCTTCCCTGGCTTTTAGCCTTTGATTCAGCACAGTGGGATCATTTAGCTCATGGCTCTGATATGGATTGTTCCTCTTATTATAAGGTCCTGATCTTCTAATATTCACAACTCCACTGTCGCGTTGTGACTCCCCTCCTCAAATTATTTTCACTTGCATGTAAAAACAAATGTATTTACTCTGTAAGGCGCTGAGGAATAAATACACTTAGAACCAGACCAGATGTTTTGAAGTCATTCAGGTCTGCTTCCTTGAAGTTAATCTGACAGTCAATCTTTTTTTAAATCCCCAGAAGGGCAATTTAAAAAGTATGTTAATGCATTTGTCTTGTGGATAAAAAAAGCAGCACTTTGTATATTTATGTCCCCAAAATGTTCCGAGAAAAACATTTAGAGAAACGAAAGCATGGGCACAACCTAGGGATTAATTAAACGTTAATCAAACAGAAGGACAACAATGAACAACAGAAAACCAACTCGCTTAGTAGCAACTTAAGATAACAAATACTGATCATAAAAACCACCTTCCCTTTAAAGAAATTAGCACTACTGATCCCGGTACACACAGACTGTCTGAAAGAAGTCTGCCGAATGTCTGCATCCCCTCTCCTGGCCTTTGGTCTGATCCTGATAAGTATGTGGGGACCAGCCGTGCACAATCACCTGCTGTAGGAGGAGGAGGATGTACCTGGAGAAGCAGAGAGAGAGAGAGAGAGAGAGAGAGAGAGAGCACAACCAAAACACACACACACCACTACAGCCATTACAATAACTTAGATTTTGTTGTTTGTTTGTTTGCCAAACTGAATCACAAGACTTCAGTACAACAGTGACAGCTTTACTTTTAGATCATTGATTGTGTCATTAAGCAATATTTAGCACATTAACTAATTCAGTTGATATCAATGTGAAATTACTCCTGTGTAAATGAATGGCAGATTGTTGTGGGTTCAACACAAACTGGGTGTTTGCTCCTCCATAGCATTAATTTATTTTAATATTTGCCCAGAAGTATGTAAAAAGAACTGAATAAATGAGATGCAAAATATCATCTTAGTCATCATTTTTGAGGACTCAAAGGATGCTCGTGTAGCCTGTTTTCTGCTGGACGGGTAAATAGACAGTGAACATATATGAACCAGTCTTTTTGTCCACTAGTAGTCAAACATTGCTTGCTGTAGATTTGCTGTAACAAAATGTATCAACCTTACTTCCATGTATTTGACATGCAGCATGGCTTGTCATGCCTGCTGTGGCATTCTTTACACTCAACACACCCTTCAGAGAGGAAAACTATGGCTGAGATTCGTATTCTCCTGTCTGCCTCAGGACATGGCTACAACTCAGATTTTAGCTGGAATAGAGAACTGCATTTGCCTATAGCTGTGAAAGCAGTTGCCGTTTGCAGTAATAAACTCACACACACACACACACACACACACATATATAAAAAAAAAAATTCCCCTCTCGCCCCTGCGGGCGGTCTATTCCTCTCTAAGCCTCTACCAGGGGCTAAGGCCTCTACCAGAGGCCTGGGAGCTTGAGGGTCCTGCGCAGTATCTGAGCTGTTCCTAGTACTGCACTCTTCTGGACAGAGATCTCAGATGTTGTTCCTGGAAGCTGCTGGAGCCACTCTCCCAGTTTGGGGGTCACAGCCCCGAGTGTTTTCCGATTACCACAGGGACCACTGTTGCCTTCACTCTCCACAGCTTTTCTAGCTCCTCTTTCAGCCCTTGGTATTTCTCGAGCTTTTCGTGTTCCTTCTTCCTGATGTTGCCGTTGCTCGGGATTGCTACATCTATTACTACTGTCTTCTTCTGTTGTTTGTCCACCACTACTATGTCCGGTTGATTCGCCATCACCTGTTTGTCATTCTGTATCTGGAAGTCCCACAGGATCTTAGCTTGGTCATTCTCCACCACCTTCGGAGGTGTGTCCCATCTTGACCGTGGGACTTCCAGTCCATACTCGGCACAGATGTTCCTGTACACTATGCCAGCTACTTGGTTATGGCGTTCCATGTACGCCCTGCCTGCTAGCATCTACACAGCGTCTGCACCTGGCGTCCTGCCTGGTGTGGTAGATCCCAGCCTCTATTGATCTTGTGCTCAGAGCCTGTTCCTGTGCTTTATATATATATATATATATATATATATATGTACAATTATGATTTGGTGATATAAATATATAATTTATAATATATATAGTTTACATTTTAGAGTGGTACTGTAGATATCCCTTTAACATTCCTGGGTGTATTAGTCCATTGCTTTATGGCAATATTGGATTTTATTTGTTTTTGCATCAGTGTAGTGAATTAAACACCTGACAAAGTTTATTGATTATTGATATGTTTCTTGATTAACAGGTAACTCACTGGATTTTCCGAATAAATGTACTAAAGCATGACATATATTAGTTTAGCCGTGTAAAATCATAAAAACCGTGAGAGAGGGACTTAAACATATTGCACAATCCTAACTGCAAAGTTTCCTATTTCAAGCCAAACCTCTTCCGAGAAGCTCAAACATCTACAACTGTGCTCAGTGCTGCAGCAGAGCTATGTGTGACCATGCAATTTTATGCCATAAATTAATGAGTTTTAGCATATTATGTCATCAGACAGGGCAGTGAGCAATTCCCCACAGCTCTTCCCCTTTTGGCTTTTCAATGACGTTATCATCATGGCTGACTCCCACTTCCGTCACAGCATATAACTTTGTAACATGTAAAACAAGCCACTTAATGGTGAAATAAATGAGTCAGAGGCCTTCTCCCTCTATTTTTTCCTGCATGTGTGTATGTGTGTGTGTGAGAAAGAGAGAGAGAGAGAGAGAGAGAGAGAGAGAGAGAGAGAGAGAGAGAGAGAGAGAGAGAGAGAGAGAGAGAGCGCAGAGGAGTGAAACTTACAGGAACAGAAAGCAAACCCATGCAAGTGCGATCCGTTCTATGTATGTGTGAATGAGCTGCACGGTTCAGAGAGTGCTCTTTTATTAACTCACATCCCTTTCAGTAAACCGTGTTTGTGGCAATGATGAAATCCCCTGCTGTCTTTAAGGTTTCTTTCTGTCACCACACTCTCACCTCGCCTCAAGAGCGTGGAGGAGGTGAGATGGAGAAAGCATAAGCTGTCATCACAGTTTAGATCAGTGTCCTGCCTCCACCCCCATTGCCTCCCTTTGCCCTCCACCCAAACCTCCAGCACCGTATTATGCAACTTCAAAAACAAGGTCACGGAAAATATCCAGAGAAGAATCAAAGAAGATAAACAGGAAAGGAAAGGAAAGGAGAGGAAGATCCTCTTCCTCCTCCCTCTCCTTCTGCCCATTGCAGTGTGTGATTCAGTGGGAGGTTAGACCACTGAAAGGAGAGAGCCTTCAGCATCTAACACATACAAATGCCTGAAGACACACATTTTCACACACACAGTTGGATGCATAAACACAACATCGGCATATACACGTCAGACACGGGCAGCTCGAGAGATCATGATACTTTGAACAAGACATGGTCCATCGTGTCCTTGTGTTTGCATGTGTGTGTGTGTGAAAACAGGCTGCATGCAGTGAGGTCTGTAACTGTGAAGACTAATACTCACCCGCGGTTAAGATCAAATTTCCTAAACAAGGCATCCTCTTGAGTAAGAAACCTTAATCTGACCCCCTCTTTGTCATGCATTATTAATAAGGCTTCTAGTTAAAAAAATAAAATAAAAAACTAGCCCTGGTGGGCTAAAGAGACGTCACACATTACTTCTGCATTGCACTGGGGAATAACAACAGATGAATCTACTATTTAAAAGATTCTAAATAAGCTTTGACAAAAATGTCAAATAATCGCTGGATCCAGTTTCTCAAAAGTGATAATTTGCTGCTCTTATCTAGTTTATATACTGTCCGTTGCTGTAAACAGAATATATTTGGATATTGAACTATTGCACAAGCAAAATATCTTAGACAAAACAAACAATTGGGAATACTTTCACAAAAAAAAGGAATTTCATATGAATTTAACAATCAATGTAATACACAAATTAATAGATAATGGAAATACTTAGTAGTTGCAGTCCTATAATATAGCAAAGGATACGACACGTGCCATGTCATCACTACCTATCTATCATTACAAACACAGCAGATCATCTCTAAATAAATATTAAGTATGACAACGTGACACTACACAAATCAGTTAATTGCTAATTCTCCTGGTTATTTACATGCTAATGCTGTTGTGTCATCTGGCAGCTATTTCTTTTTTACATCTACTTTAGCTGTTCATCATTCCCAAACAACCAAGTCATTGTTAATTAAATTCAAACTCAACACTATGCCAGGGTTTAGGTACAGCTCCACTCATCAGGGATTATTTAACACTCCTGATATTTTTGAGCAGCGGCCCCAGAGCTACATCAGCTCCATGAGAGAACAATCAGTTCCCCAATCCTCCCAAAATAATTATCAGTGAAAAATCAACAGTTATTAACTGGGAGAATTGTGTTGAGCAGGGTGTGTATCCCCAGCTGTATGTTTCCCTATGACTGCTGTGCATGTGCACGGCCATGTCATTACATGTTAATGGGCTTTCCTCTGATGCTGCGGAGCAGTAGAAACGGAGGCTGTGATGGAGAGAACAGGGAACCATTTGATGTTTGCCAGTTGAAAGAATAAGCCTTACTTTGGGTTGTGCTTTCCACAGAGGCATGCTGGGATTGAAAGAGCGCTTGCCCAGGGCTAAAGGGGATTTTTGTTGGGCGTCACACATCCAATTACCTCGGTAGCATCACAGAGATCCACGGGGAATGCACACACAAACAGACAGATACACACATTCACACACAGGCACCCACGCACGCACACACCAACATGTAAGGCACCCACTGCAGGAGGCTCTCACCGCAGAGGGGGCGCAGCCAAATTCCACTATTCTTCTGCTGCATCGGTTGCTACGGAATTCATGAATATTATCAGCATGTGTTGATATGTGGCTTATGATATAAATATGGATAGCAATATGGAATCACCACCCAGGTTCCACCTCTTTGGAGAGCATTATTAATGCATTCAGAGAAGCTATTACTGGATTTGCATGGGCTCTTCTGATGAGCCAAGAGGACCTGCAGATCCAGTAACATGTTGAGGTTTATTGGTGCATTTCAAAGCTGTTTTGAAGTCCTCTGTTCTGTGGAAAAAGCTGGGATTTCTAGCTGTTTAATATCACCACCAACAAACTTTAATAACTACATGGGCCCACATCAGCACAGCGAACACGTAGACCCACCAAACCAAACTCATTTAAAACACAACATCCTGAAATTTATGCATTCAAACATTTTTTTCTTTTTTTTTCTTACTTCTACCTACACAGGTTAATAACTTTAATATTTCTTCTTTCCTTAAAACAGGAGCCTGAAGGCCAATGGGAAATCACACTTCACCAGACGTTACAACGAAATCGATTTTGTGGTACATTTTTAATTATACAAGATTCGCCATTTCTTTTAATAACGTGACGAAATGGCCTGGAGCATCACTTCTCTCTTATTGAAGCTGATAAATCTCTGATATCTGTGTAATGTTAAATCACCTGTGCCACTAGAGCGAAAATGACTATATTTGGGGAATACACCCACAATATAACAGATTCAAGTATTTAAATGAAATATGGTCAAAGCTTTTGCCAAACTTCAGATCTTAGGGAATATGGTCACAGGTAGTCATTTGGGAAGCTTTGTATAATTTTCATCTTTCTAATTTTAGTCTCACAGCCTTAAAACACAGCAAGCAACATATGCATTCAGTGAGTAACTACAGTTTTTTTACTTTGGATCCCAAGGACTGGCACAGCAGTCCCCAAACAATCAACTATAGATTGACTATTGACTTGCAATTTCACATAATCAACCTTATCCCCAATGAGCTTGGAGGATAAAATCCATGGCGAGTCTGTCTGTTGGCTCAAGGAAAAGTTGCTGTTCAGAAAAGCTTTTCTGCTTAGCACAGAGACCTTTGATTAAAATTCAGGAGCAGTCGGATATAAACTCTGCTCCAAGATATATTTTAGCTACCTTCTCAAGGTAATCACACCAATGAAAGGTCACTGGAGAGGTCAAACCAGTCCATTCCTTTATTGTTAAGATGTCTTAACTACTCAGAGACGATGCCACTCTTTGAGACGTATGGTACACAACCAGAACCAAAGGAGTAATAATATTGCGTGCAAGGGAAAAGGCAATGTAAGGGCACAGGGAAATAAAATGGAGGGAAATGGGAGAAGCAAAAATAATGAAAAAGGGCAGGAGGTCAGCTCAAGCTGTGAATGTGGCATTTGAGGAGGACTCCTTTAGGCTCCAGTCATTTTCAGATGAAACACATCTAACTGACATGAAAAAGGAGTAAAAAGGAACATCCGAGTGTGTGTCTGTCTGTATGCACATGTATATGCATGTGAGTTTTTTTGTTCTTCAAGTGGGGGACTGTTCTTTTGGGCACATTGCAAAAGGTGTTGTATCACTGACTGACTCTTAACTGAACACGTATTAACTCTCTCACACAAACACAGTATGACGTGATATAATCACCTGAAAATTCATTAAGGAAAAGAATTTCCTACCCGAACGCATGCCAAATACAATTTCACCATGCAACAGCAATTTTGAATTAATCAGTAATTTGAGATGTGTTAATTTGCAAAGTATTAATTTGGTAAAGCTGATGTTACTGTAAGTAAGTCATTGGAATGATTTGATTTTTCTATTAAAATTAAAAAATTTGGATACAAAAAAAAAAAATGAAAAAAGAAAAAGAAATCCGTGCCATGAATAGTTGAAGCCAGAGAGTAAACCAAATCGAGTGAAAATCTCATTGAAGGCGTGAAACGTGGGGCAGCAAGAGAGAAGCTCTCCAAAAGGAAGCGCACCTCCTGTTGTGCAGGCACATATAGACTGGGTCATAATGTGCCAGATTGGATTGCTAATAACTGAAGGCCAAAGCATGAGTTTCTAAGATGATGCATCAGACTGTGAGGAGACTCTGTTAACACTGTTAAATGGTTAACCCAGATTCTGGACTTTTTTAACCATTATCAGTGTATTGTTGTCAGCATGTTGCTTGGGTTCCTCTGTAAAGTGTAGTGTACAAATGCAAATACAGGTAAAACGAGTATGAAGTGCAAAGCTTTTGCTGCAGCAAAGACAAGAAGGGGCGACGACAGACAATCAGAACTGGGCAAGTTTGCCTACTCCAGATAACTCTGCTTGCTTTGCCATAGGAAGCTATTAACTGACAGAACACAGCTTGAGGTTATCCCCATGGGTGTAACAGCCTCTGGGATATACTGTGTCTGGCAGAGAGATGAAGAGAGCATGACGCTAAAGAGATTAGTTCTTACATTGTGAATTTGTGCTAGAAGAATAAGGTTTTACAGACTATTGAGGGATACACAGAAAGCCAAATAATACAAAAAAAGGCTCAGCAGTTAGTTATCCCTTTTTAAAAGGGTAGGAGGTTTAGTAAGTGTAAATGCAAGTGTAAAAGCGCACGTAATGACTGCATCACATGTTCGCAGGCACTTTGAGGCATGTTCAGCATCCATGATGGGTCCTGCTCCGAAGGGCTGATGTGTGAATGCGGTGATAAATCACATTGCTAAGTGAATATCTCAGCAAAGTATTGCCCTAGATAGATGAAAAAGCACACACGCACACAGAAAACAAGTACACATGCTCCCACACACACATTATGTGTTGAAATTTCACAGTGCCTCTGCAGAGCCACAGCACAACTCCACAGTCTCAGTCTCATTTTGCCAGTGGGGGAATAACTAGATTTGAGAGGGGGGGAAATATGGCATGAATATGTGTGGGGTTTTTTTGTTGCATTAGCGTAGATAGGTGGAGTGGGGTGGTGGTGGTGGAGGTATGGATATGATGGTAGTCTTGTGCAGTGGTGTCTCCATATGTGGCTCTCCTGCTGTCTGCCTGTTTGGCATTAGTTTTGCAGCTAGAGACTACTGAAGGCGTCATTGTCAACACATTTACTTCACCACTGTTCCTCCTTGTCAGAGAAGCTTACGCATTATTCGCTACAAAGATAAGTAGGCCCCTTCCTGCAGTCACCTCACAGAAATGAAATGGTGGTAATTTTTGAAGAGACACATTTAGCCACTCTCCCTCCGAACCTTCTACACCACAGCAATCTCATCTGCTTTCGTGCACAATTGTAAGGCTGCTGCGAGGAGCTTTCGTTTCTGCAATCACTTCACATTTGTTTCAGCGATTGATTTCCTGGCATGTGAGGGGAAAGAGAGAATGAGCGAGTGGGTAGGCAGCATGGGAGGGAGAGGAGGAGAGGAGGAGCGAGTGAGGGAGGCAACAGGGAAGTCAGAGGATGTGCAATGCCAGGCTCACATACTGTCACCATGACAACAGACATCACTTCACAGGAGCAGCACTTAGGATGCCTGTGTGGGCTGAAGTGACATAGTTGAAGGTTGGCATGAGCCTCTTGTGGGTGCCACAACGTACCAGTCCTCTCCTGGCTTGCTTTTTGCCTTATTTCCCCCACAGTACTGCTAAAAGGTGCCCTGTTGCTCTCGTCAGCTACCTTTTGGGATATCTGAGTGATTTGTACTTTGTGCAAATGTGGGTCCTGCCAGTTTGGCTTAACAAAGACAATTCAATTGACTGAAACGAGTAAGGGAAGACAGGAGGAGACATTTATTTTCAATGAGCCCCTTTCATCATTTGCGTCACTTTGAAGCTGGCTAGCATGTATAATTCTCTGTGATTTGAAGTGATGCCAATCATGGAAATGATAACTCGAGATATGGAAACACACCACAGACACTAAAAAGGATCTATCTTAGCAGCAAATCAGCAATTTATGTTTTTAAATGCAAAACTAATGCATGACTCATTAAGATCCAATGCATGTATTACTGGATTATATAATGGTTGCCTAATATTAATAAATGATCAGCTTTATGTAATGATTCAACACCTTATGAATCTTCATTTTGAAAAATGAATTTTAGGACACAGTGAAGTCATACATTAATTAACATGTCATCACATTAGCTGTAAACCAGGTAAAAGGACATAACTCTCTCAGCCTCTCTAAATGCATAAATGTACCTGTTTCTTCTCTTTATGCACAAATTATAAACCTGGCTAAAGGGATTTTGGTCTGCTCTTATCAGCATGCAGCATGTACGGCTGCAGCATGTAAGGCTGCATGCGCTCGCTCTCTGCATTCGGTCTTGTTTATCCATCCACATACAGTATACAGTATTTATGAGCCGGCAAAACTGCAATGCACGTAAAAGGAATGACAGCATAATGAAAGCACAACAGTCTGCTGGAAAATAAAGGAGGGTCAGGAGGAAGTGGGATGAAACAAAAAAACTGTTAGTGGCATTTCAGCTGGAAAACAGTGTATGCATGATGAGATGTTAATGAATGTATGATGTAACTGTGAGTTAATGGTTATAATTGAGCAGAAAATGTAAAATGTACTTAAACTGAAACACAAAGCATTTTATGCCAAAATCTTTACCTCTGTTTCAACCACACGAAGGTGCATGCATTTTGTTGTGGAATAAAAGTACATTTAATCAAGTAATGCTCTTAAGAACAGTGTTGAGGTACTTGACTTGATTATTTCCATTTTATGCTGCTTTATGCTTCTACTTCACTACATTTTAGAGTTGAATATTGTACATTTTACTCTACTACATGTATCTGACGGCTGTAGCTACTAGTTAGTTTACACCCACACAGGTGTTTCCAATTACTCTGATTAGACCTCACCACGTGCATTGGGTGGAGCTATGCTGGGAATTACTCAAGGTATTGCAGTTCCACAGTGTAAATGCTTTTTAGGCTCTTAAATTTCCCATTTTCTCATGACAATGGCAACAGAGACCAGAAGGGTATGGGAAGGGAGCACAATGCAATGCCAATGGTGTTCTTATCCCAAAGGTCTAAATCAGCCATGAGTCAGACTACAACTGCACCAGCACTATTGACCACTATGGCTTCTTAAAGCAATATATTGTAGCTTTAATGTATTGGAGTTGGGCCATGTGTGTGCCAACATGAGGAAATTAACACTATTACAAGAAATTAAAGCACTACAGATAAAAAGCCTTACTATTGTACAAGGTAATATTAGCAGGACCAAGGTTGACATTTAAGATTTAAATCTTGTTTTTAATGATCCAGATGATAAATAGCCACTTCATCAGTATGTCAGGAGACAAAGGGAAAAATATCCGTTCTGGTTCAGTGCAGGTCTTCTCTGCAGGTTAGAGGCCATACTAGACTTCATTACATGTACAGAATTACTTTTGGTTCTAAGTAAACCGGGGCACGAGGATGGTCTAGGCATGCACCAGAACCGGACTTAATGAATGATGGACTACAAGATCATTAGCGGCAGCTTTATGTCCTCAGCACTGTACAGAGCAGGACACGTAGCTCAGGGTTTGGGGATGTGGGCTTAACAGTTGAAGCAGCCAGCCAGGTTACAATAAGCTTCTTTGGTCCGCAGTGGGGATTTGGCCTTGAATGATCCAGAGGTAAATTGTGTTCCTGAACTCATCCAAATCCTCACAGTAGAAGGAAGAAAGTATTACAGCCGTTCATGATGTGGGCAAAGTAGCCAAAGCTCCATTATACTTTCTTTTTTTTTAGTTTTGAACACAAATCATCAAGAAAAATATTACAGTCTGTGAACATCCATACTGAAAAATGTATTCCATTCATCACAGCTGCACACAACTATATCTTTGCTTTGAACTATGCATGAGAAAAAAGGAATGGAATTGCTTATTTTCTGTGCAGAGGACATTGTAGTAGTTGACAATGCTGTTAAAATCCCTCCTACAATCCTAAAGCTTACAGCTCCATTTTCCATTTTGCCTACTGCCAAATTATACTCACCACATCTTTCAAAATAGCTGAAGGGGGCAGTGAGAGGGCAAAACTGAGAGTGGAATCTTTCCAGTGGGGAGCGTCACCCCGCGACACCTCACATGCACAGGAAGCCACAGAGATATAATTAAAGGGGCACTTCACTGATTTTACACATATGAGAAAGATGACTCGTGTCACATCTCCGTAAACAAACTATAAACTGTCTTTAATTTCTTCTGTGGCTCCAGAGGAGCTTTCTAAAGTCTGAGAAAGTAACCCTGATGATGTCATGCTGATGTCATCAGGATTATCTCGGCTTTGATTTAGAGATTACACATTTATAATAGAGACCGTCTGAAAAACTCAAATTAAATTATTCTATTGGTTGCATTATGGGAAATGAAATGAAAATCTAGTGTTTGTTGGATCTTGACCAAAACTAGGGACTAAAAATCAAGGTTTCCTGACCTTTTTTGCTTCAATTTCTCTGTCACTCACAAGTCCCCCAATTGAATAGATGTGCCATACTATATTCGTGGAGTACCCCTTTAATTTAAACGTGGAGAGAATTTGATGTCCGGTTTCCAAAATTCACCATGCTGAAAAACAGCTGTTTCACCTTAATCACATTGTATTGCAGTATTCAAGTAAAACTGTCAAAGATTATCCAGTGAATACTGAGCACAGCAGGAGTGTTTCAGACTTAAAGTTTAAACATTGTCTCTGCAGTGTATATTCAGAGCCAGTCTCAGAGGAATCGGTCCAAAGAGAACTGACATTCGGTATGATTAAGTTGGTACTATCTGAAGCCCCACCCAGGGGTGCGTTAGTAATCCCCAATGTGCACCTCACATCGTTCTACTGCAACAAATTACTTCTTCTGTGCCGTAGACAGCTGTATATCCTCATTTGCCACAGATTGAAGCGCATATACTGTAGACGTCCGCTGTTCCTGGGGGAATGGAGAGAGAGACAGTCAGAGGAGAGAGACAGGCAGAGAGCTAGGTACTGAGAGTGGGAGGGAGGAGAAGAGATAGAGTTATCCGTGGTCTCATTACGGTGGGAAATGTGAGGGTCCCGATCCAAGGGAATGATGAAGGACTCTGTGGAGGAGGCCTCTGAGAACCAACAAAGACGGCTTTAGTTTCACTGGCAGAATGCATTTGCATAGCTTAGAAGCCAAAGCGTCTGAACCGGGGCTCATGAAAAGAAACCCCAGCAATTGGTTGGACTTCAATGCAAACGGGAGGGAGCGAGAGACAGAAAGAGAGAGAGAGAGAGAGAGAAGTGGGATGGGAGAAAAAGCAGTGAGAACTTTTTCTCTTCAGTAGCACAACACAAAACAAGATCAGGAACATCTGCACATCCCATGGAGGTTGTTGCAGACTGACTTTGATGCAAAGAGAACATACTGAAGGCGGTACATCTCCAGATAAAGTAACAAGTAGAAAAACATTTCCATGCCATCATAAGAGTCATGTTCCATTGTAGCCGTTTGATATTATTATTAAGTGCAGTTTGGTTGTCAGCAATATTAGAGATAAATGCCAGTTGAGAATATTAAGCAGGTTTGTAGGTACTTATATTGGCTATGGAAGGAAGGAGCATCTACTGGCCTACTGGAGCTCCGGAGAGCAACACAGAGATGAGCAGAGGTTGAGATAATAGAGCAATCTCCTGGAAAAAAGTGTGTGTGTGTGTGTGTGTGTGTGTGTGTGTGTGTGTGTGTGTGGTAAAGTGATGAGAAAAGAGAGACATGCTACGAGGGAAGAGGGAGGGGGAAAAAGAGGAAAAGACAGAGAGAGCAGGAAAGAAAAAGAGGGGAGCAGATGTTGTACTTTAGTGGTGTCTCTCTTTTTCCCTCTGTGGCCTGGAGTCATGGAGGGATGACTAGCCTTCATCAATCCTCTTTAATGACTCTGGCAGCACCACTTAACGCACTAGTATGTGATTTCTTCATTACTACATCATGATTCCACCATTTAGTCGGCGGCGATGACGTATTCCGATGCTTGGGGATAAAAATTATCGTTGGAAGTCTAATTTTTGCAAACTGTCCCTGTACTTGGGTCAATTGGGAAATCTGTGAAGGAAAGTGATAGCTGATGCCTCGAACTCAACAAAAAAGAGATGATGGAATTTGGTGGTATGAAGAAGCAGTGTGAATAGTTATTGTTGAACTGCATTTGACTGTGAAAAAATAAGAATATCCAGATCTATATTATACCCCGATTTCAAAGATATGACCACAGCAGAGAATTCAGAGCTTGCCCTCTATGAAATCTGCTGTTAAAGTCTACCACTTCAAAGTTACTGGCACCATTATGTGTTATCCTCTCACAGTCCTCATTTTATTTATCACACACCCACTGCCTTTCACCTGCGGTGCACAATAATGCATTTCACTGACTGAACCCCCTCCTTCACGTGTCAAAACCTTCAGAGAATACAATGGGAGGGAACATAACATGCATGCCAATGTTTTGCCACTATCGATAATAAATGATGACTTTTGAACCTTGGAAATGCATTTTTATTCAGACCACCTCCCTGGGGATACAGGCACACTGTATACAGAACTTTAAAGGAATCCAAGTTTGAGTCCATAGATGTCTACCTACCTCTCATTATCTAAGCCTTTTTCCTGTTGCAGTAGCAGAATATACAGCAGCAGCAAGAAAACAGGACATATGCAAATCCTTACTCAAGTACATTTACTGTAGAATAGCTGAAACACCATAGTGATGCGGAAGGGGGGGGGGGGGGTGCTGTGCTTAAGGGAATTCTCATGCTGCACAACATACATGCAAACGCACAAACGCAGAGTTAAATGCTCAAACAATTCCATCTGCTACATCTCTACTTCTTTTGCTGCTGCTAGAACCCTACTAGTCCACACACACACAAACACACACAACTCTATGGCAAGACCACATCGAGCATTATGGGATATGATTCCTTCTAATGAGCTTGCATCTTCATCTGCACGCACACGCTGCAGCGTGGACAGCTTGCTCACACCAAGAATCCGCCTGCTTTGATCCAACAGTCATGTGTTCAGTTTTGATGGTTAGCTTCATGCCACGTCTCCCCTGAACATATGCACATGTATTTTGGAGAGACTGATTAGTAGATATCGAATCAAGCAAAGGCAATGATTTCTTGAGACATCAACCACTGATGAGAGGTTATGACCTCGAGCTTGATGCACAACCCAATATTCACTAATTCCAAACAACAACACGTATGTGCAAATCTTACACTTCCTAGTGAGAGTGCTTAGTGGTTTGATGATTAGGTCAACATCTGCAAGCGTACGCTACGCATCTTAAGAGACGTTTGACTGTGAAGCATCTCTGCAACAGGTGTTAGAAATGTGGTGATATGAGTAACTGTGCATTTATATGAGCAGTCATGCTACAGCTGCCCAGACGTGTGCTGTGATTTATGATCTTATTCACCTCCTCCCCCTAGAGCAAAAGAATAGATACAATCCTGGCACATCATTGGTCAGGAGCAGCACCATGACTGTTCCTGTCATGCTCACAGTAACCTTTCATTGCTACATCATCTCTGCGCACACACACACACACATACAGTGGCGGCAAAGATCTGTTTTAGTCCCTGGCAACGGCCTCTGAAACACACCACCCACTTGACCTCACATTCTCCCCGCACAGCATCTGCTTTTGTCCGAGCCACTGTCACTGCCGACAGGTCAGGGCTGTGCACCTCAAGGTTTCCTCCGTGGCCCAATGTTAGTGCACATGAATCATTATTTCCCCACAGTGCCGCCGCAGCTGCTGCGAGGATGACGACTCATATGAGACATCATCTGTGCCACTGGTTGCACAAGCAGACAGGGTAAGAGACAGAAATGTGCACTCGTTGTTAAGTGTATGAGTGTGTGCATGGGAGGGAGAGACCGAGTGAGATTCAGACAGACAGACAGACAGACAGAAGGAAGAGGTAGGCACACAGATCCACCACACATGAAGGTAATTCATGCCCCTGCATACTAAATGCCACCGCTCAAGAGATTACAGTCCTTGTGATGACATTTAAAAATACATTTGGCCTAATGTAAGACAAGCGCCAAGTGGGCCTTTTGAATGATAATTTACAAATGATTCTTTGTAGGTGACCAGTCTGAGAGGCTTCAAGGCAAATCTACCAGGTTCCAGTGTAATAATCTATGAAAGTACCCTACTAAATTTAGCCTGCTCACCGACCATCATGAGTGATGGATTGGGTAAGAAAAGGGGCTGTGCTTTATTGGCTACACACGCGATTTGCTGTATAGCCTCGGGGTTGCCGAGAACATTTGGAGCCTCTCACTCAAACATGACATTCAGACCTGGTTTGTCACCCTTACACGAGTTGATGTTGCGTGGCTCTTTTTTATTATTATTAAGGGGCCATGCGAGTCTAAAGCGTGGCGATTTATGAGAGACCACTAGTTTTACAAGGTCATGATCACATTTGGTTTTAGCAGGAGGAAATTGGACACACTCACCGTACACTCCTTGGCAACGGATGCCCTCCACGATCAGCGACAGCAGCCCCAAAACACAGATAATTAGATCCATCTTTTCACGTTAATCTCTGCATATCCAGCTCTCTGTGGCAAAAAAAAGTCCTTTGGGGCGGTGTAACTGAGGTGCATAGACA
This sequence comes from Nannoperca obscura, assembly GCA_036024295.1. Classification (NCBI taxonomy): domain Eukaryota; kingdom Metazoa; phylum Chordata; class Actinopteri; order Centrarchiformes; family Percichthyidae; genus Nannoperca; species Nannoperca obscura. The sequence goes on from JAVQJL010087057.1 coordinate 18,896, forward strand.
CAGCACTGCTCCGATCCACGCGTCGATTAATTTAGTCTCAGTAAAAGTGTTTATGGCCGCAGGCGGCAAACAGACTCAGGTGGTGGTGGTTTTGATGCCCACCGCCGTGGAGTCAGAACGCGCAGCGGTCGCGGCACAGAGACGCCGCGGAGGATGCGGGGAAGCGGGCGGGCGCGGGGAGTGGGCTGCAGAAAGCCCGGCCTTATAACAAACAGCAACCTCTCCTCGACTCCAGCTACTTTAGCGGAGACCCCCGAGGCACCAAACCGAGGGGACACACCGATGCTGTCGACTGCGGGCGGACGGAGGCTCGGTACCCACGGACATAGCTCCTCAATTCCAGCTGTGGTCACGGCTCGCTCCGCGGATGCTGCTGCTGCTGCTGCGTTGACTGCACGCTGTCAAACAAAGCCATCACCTCAGCTTCGCGAAAACACTCGCACGCTGTCAAATATTGTCACCGTCTTCACCTTCTGGGCGGTAAAGTCGTCAAGCCGCTTGTTGTAGAAGCTCGCGCGCTTACACAGTCACATCACGACTGCGCCCCGACGCCCGACTCATCTCTCCCGGTGGCGACGACAAGGGGAGGGTCCAGTCCGCGGAGGAGCAGGCGGACGGCTTCTCCACGGCTCCTCGGCGGTAGCCTGCTGTTGTCTCGGCGTTATGAGACCACTTTCTAACGGATTCGAGCGACGGTGGGAGCCGGATGTGCCCGCCGTGGATCCAGTTGAGCGTCAGCCGCGTTGCGCAATACGTGCTACGGAGACCGAGTGGCACCGCAACCGGTCCGTGGCTACGTCAAGAGGTGCGTGGCTTCCAGCGCTCATCTGTATGGGAGGCTTCGCTCAGCGTCAGGAAAGGCATGAGAGGCGCAGCTGCTGGATGCTGCGAGAGAAGGGGGATGGGGTCGGGTGGGGGGCATTGGAATTCAGGAGACCTAGCTTTGACAGACCTTTGCAATCAACACCAAACACACAGCCTATACTCCTGTCTGCTCATGTTTCACCATGCCTCCTTTATCAGACAGGGAGGGTGACACGCTGTCTGTCATACAGCGTCGATCTGCTACTTCAGATTTCTTCGGCTTCAAACTGTGAGATGTCTGTGTTAGGCCATCCAAACACACACACACACACACACACACACACTGCTGCTGCTGCCACAGGCCTACATGTTTTTGGCAACTTTTTAGCAAAACATGACTTTTAAAGTTTTGAAGAGGTACAGCTAAGTGGTTCCCAAATGGGGTCTCAGTAAGCCCTCAGGGGTCCCGCTGGCAGTTCCGAGGGGGTAGGCTCCCGCAAAATGAGAAAATCCATCTCATTATATTAATTATTGTCATATTTAGTGACCAGAAATGTCCCAATTAAAATGCGTAAGAAGGACTATCCTGACCGCAGGTTTCACCTCACCATTTCCAAGTAACAGAAACATTATATTGTAAATGGATCCGCTTTAAAAGTTGTTATAATATCAATACTGACAGTGGGGCTATAGCTGTTTCCTAGCAACACAATTTAAATTAAATGGTATTAATTAGTATAATATTTTCCCCAATGAAGACAAAATGCAGATGAATGTCAAGAGCCAGTTTAATTCCTGATTAAACTGTATAAAACACCAAAAAGCACAAGCTCTTTTATTCATCACATTGTCTTTTTAGGCCTTGCAGTTTGGTAGAAAGTCATTCTTAATATGCAGCATACATTTTTAAATATAAAGCATAAGATGCCTATAAGTGACACTATATCTATATTGCTAGCCAGATTGTGTTGTCACTCAAGTCCACGCAGAGAGCTTGGCAGAGTCCAGCATCAGATCAACTTCTCCTCAAAACGGGAACATTTTCTTCGCAGGTAATTTATCTACTGTTGAGTGCTGAATTTCCCTTTAAGTCAAGTTTTAAAAAAAAGTTTGTTTTTTCACGGTGTGACAGAAAATAAATATTTTTTGAAGCACATACTGTCCATAAGCAGCAGGGGATCCGCTGGGGAAGTGCCTGCTGGAGCTCCAGTGGGTGGTGTGGCGCCCTCTACAGGACTCCATTTAGTGAATCCATAATCATGCAATCATTGGGGGTTGTACCCAGTTTGCGATCAAGCTATAATTTTGATTGCACATGCTCACTTTTTAAAATAAAGATGACATCATGAGTATTTCATTGCCTCATGAGATTTCCATCATTGTAATTCAGCTGAGCTGTCAATATCTGATCCGTAGATGAGGAACAGAGGAGTAAAATGAATTTAGTGGAGTTAATATTTGATACAGGCTATTCTAAATTTTATTTTAGAAACTAAATGATTAATCCTACCCATCCGTTTTATATTGTCATTAGTGTGGTGCCCTTGAACGCATGAGTGGTAGAGCACTGAAGATGGCAAGTATAATTTAAAAAAATGTTTCAGATCTCATTTTCTGCCAATAACTGGCTTTGTTTTATCTTAAAATGTGTGTGGAGGGGAGAGCTCTAATTCTATCGTCTCTTTAACTCAGTTTAACTATCTCTTGCTCCCAGTGGCCCTTTCATTGGGAGATAAATAAATAAAAATCACCATTCAAGTCAAGTCATTTGATATCCAGTGTTCACTTGGATTTCTTTGAAACATTTTGCTGGCTGACACAAGTGGACAGTTTTAATTTTGTCCCTTTTTGTGAAAGTTCTTGACATGATTGGACATGAACCTGCCTATATCAACTCCCTGACAGATACACTGCCATTTTTCAAGACAAAAAAAAAAATCAATACTTAGGTAAATATTAGGCTGTCAGGACTGTGTGGCAACAGTTAAGCAGTTTGGGCATGAATAAAAGTTGTCTGAATGTCCTGAATAGAATAAAAATGTGTGTGTATTCTTGCTTATCACCCACCTGCTTGCTGCTGATCACCATGTTTTGTACTGTACCTTTGCATCACCTGTCCAATAAGGACTGGAGCGGGAGACCACCGGGGAAGCTTGGACTAACTCACCCATCTGTCTGTATTGTGGATTGTGGATTCTCTCAGCTTTTCCACCTTCTCTTCTTCTCCTTCCCTGGTGGAATATAATGCAACCCTTTTTATCCAAGATGTCTAATGCTACTACAGTGCACTGACACTGGAGGGAATGCGATTATGAAGCCCATTGTGAGAACAGTGTCTCCATGTAGCATCATGAGGCAGTTTATAAATAAATTATGCCCTCACTACTATTGTAGTTGGAGCTGTATGACATTTTACTAAATGCATGAGGTGTTGGATATGGTATGAAACAAGACAATTTGGCATTTGGTGAAGCCTCTCTGGGGAAGCTTCGCCTTCATCTTCAAACACAGCAGACCTAGATGATGTCAAAGTAAACTAAAAGGCCAGGGTCAGCCACAGAGGAGTGTGTGTCTGTGTTTGTGCATCTGCGAGTGTGTGGGAAAGAACATGAGAGGGTTATGGCTTTGGTACTCTGACAATATTCTGCTCTGGTTGGCATCACACATGAGCAAATCTCAAATGGAACAACATGTATTTTTCCATCTCAATGGCTTAAAAGTCATATAACAGCCAGTGGCCACCTGTGGAAACAGTCCCACTGACTACTGTGGCTCAAAGCTTGTCAAGAAATGCTCACTCTCTTTTGTCTGCTTCGTGTTGCTTCATTTAAATTGTCAGCATGACTGTTCGAGTGTGGCGTTTGAAGCGAATGATTACTTTTAACTTCTATCAGGTGAACAAGAGGGACATCATTCGGCACACCCTGAGGGAATTGTGAGATGGAAATGGCATAGGCCTGAGCATTTGGTTTTAAAACAGACTGCAATTAACTTTCCCTCTGAACCCATGGGGGTATGATATATATATATATATTTTGGCAGTCACTCTAACATTGCACATGCCTGACTTCCTGCCACCTCCGCATGCATATTAGCTACAGTATACACACTCACAGGACACGCCAAGCATCCCCCCCGTCTGCCACTGTTGACGAATGTTTCACTTAGAAAATAGGTCACCTCCAAGCTGGCAGAAAGATTTTTTAGAAAGGGTGAAATTTAAAAGTGGGCAGATGATTTACTTTCTGCATGTCGTGATTCGTTTAAAGCGCGGTAATGCCTTGCATGTGGCTTATCCGAGTCCAGCTTGAGGGAAAGAGACAGCGGGTAAAACTACATCCAACAAGAACACTCGGGTTTCTCTTAAAGGCTGCAGTTTAAAAGGATGCAAAGGCTAAGTGCAATCCTTGTTCCAATAAAAATCTTAGCACTGATGAGTTAATGCATGCTTGCTCTGTTGATTCTCTAAGAAGGCAACAAATAACTTTCTTATATATTAATGGGATCTTGACATCGTCTGTTCTTAATGCTCTTGCATGCCCTTCCACATGAAAAGGCCGACTCCATTTAGATTCAATGTTTTAAGTTTTCTGTTGGGGAAAGCATCATCTTCAGCACACTCTTTTAACATGGACTAAGATCTCATGCCAAAAGGCAGGCCTCAGCCTGATTATAAAAACAAATGGAAGTCCTGACAGGCATGACGTGTGTTTCTATTCTACAAATGTTCCCTCAGACACCCCCCGCCCCCCATTTTCCCTGGGTAGCGGCACTTTGACAGACCCAGTATTCACGGCAGCAGGAAGCCTGTCGGCAGTATTTACACACATAACTGGGGTGAAAAGAAGTAGATTTCACAATGAGGCGCAGCGGTTCATGGCAGCTGGTATCAAGATGCCGTCAGAATCCAGAAACTGCAACACTTTGTGATGGTCCCTGGTGAGAGATCAGGGTTGGTCTCCACAGAGGTTCAATTGTCAACATTTATTGAAGTGGCTTGAAGTTACCTGCACATTTGAAGCTTCGTAAAAGCTTTGTAAAATGTGAAAGTGTAACACTCACAACTGCAGCCTTAACACATTTGTAAATCAAAAGTATTTACTGTTGTCGTTTGCTTTGCTTACAAGATGACTTCTTTTGACCCCCTTCAACACTACAATCTGATTAAAAGCTCCACAAATCAATTTATTCATTTGTCTACACTGTGATGTAATGTCTCCCTTAATCTAGCTATTCTGCAGCCATCCATTTTAACGCGGGACAACTTCCTATTGGTCTATTGATCAGCAGCGCTCCCAAGTGATTCTTCCCAGCTCAGATTGATTCTGTCATGGCCGTTTTGGTGAGACAGCACAGAGTTAACATGGCATGCTAATTAGGCTGTATGAACCCACTTTACCAATTAAATGGCCCAGTACTTGACAACAGAGATTGGTTTAATTTTAGCAGGTTATGAAGCAATAAATCAAATAAATGGACAGTGTGAAGATGATCTGAAGATGAAAGTGTAAAGGATGTATGATGTAACACGTTGCTCACATTGTTGTCACGGCAGCAGCCAATTGCTCAAACACAATCTGCTCAGCTTTAGATAATATAAATACATTTCTTATTATGGCAATATATTTTGGTAAGACTTTATTTAAACCCTCTCATTTAGCATTTATAATACATTTAATAAATGGTATATAAATATATAAGATATAAGAACATGTTAACTAATTAATGGTTGATAACACAGTATTACAAGGCTCATCATATTTAATGATATGATTACACATGTTAACTGTTTATACACATGTGCAAATGGTTAAACAGTTTAAAAATGTGGTCAAAACTCAAGAGGACATGTGAATTAACATAGAATTAGCTGTATTGTAAGTATGTTTAAGCATAGGAGGGATTTAAAAAGAGAAAATTAATTCTTATTACAATGAGAAAATAAGCAGATTTGTTTTTTTCCATTTCGGTAGTAATGCACTGCCGTGTATTTCCACTGCTGTGCTAATCACAAATACCATGATCTAAGTACAAGTACAATCAGGTTCCCAAATTAAATCCCTTCAACTGAGTAGAAAATGTGATTCCCAGTTTAGTATGCAGCGCTACTTGGCTCACTGTCTGTGAATTTAATTATCTCTCTATAAAGAAGGTAAAGTGGAGTCCATGTTAGCCTTGGTATCCTTGGCTGCACCGGGGCAGGGAAATAAATCTTCCGAACAGATCTCATTCTGGGTGCATTCATCACAGTACACATTGCACTCAACGGACAGTACATTACATTGCTAACACCACTTACAATTGCAGGTAAAGTGTGACAGAGAGCAAATCCCTATTCAAAAGTAAACTTCAAGTATTGGTTTGCATCTTGGCAGGCCTTGGATCAACACTAAATTACACACTAGTCCAACCTCTACCACTTGAAAGGCCATTGGTAATCACTGTTTGTACCTGGCTGAGTGTACAAACAGATGCAGATAAGTGGCGATTTCATAAGAAAGATACCATTACAGTTTAATTATATTCTTTATCTGAGGAAGATCCTGTGCCTCATTCTCCTTGTGTAACCATAGTAGGGCCAGAAGCAATAGCAGAAAGCAATGAAGTATGGGTAAAGTGGTGTGTGTGAATGAAATACAAATGCCACTCCATTCAGCAGGACAGAGTTTGCCATAGATATACACCCAAATGAAAAAGGGCCACAATCACTTTAGGCTGAGTTGTGAGCAAACAAATTAATTATTTATGAACAATGAATATTGCATATTGCTCTCAAAATTGTTGTTGCCTCTCCTTCATAAGCCAGCAGATTTGATTTTCAGGGCTGGATTTTCACTTCCATGGAAGCTGAATTCTAATAATTTTCTACATCAGGACATGGAGGGAGCAGCAACCAACATGCAGTTGATATGTGACACATAGCAATAAAATATCCATAACGTATGTATTTTTAAAAAAGATATCTATGTTAAATTATTTGCTTTCCATTTTCTTGACATGCAATATACACATGGTTCCTATTTAGCACAGTGAAAAGTGTTTTTGTTTTTTTTTACCTCGAACCCAGTCATGTTTATGTTTCTATTACGCGTGACCTGTAAACAGCATTTCTCCGGCAGCATCACATAATGTTGTGTCCCTTATTTTCACCCAACATTGCCTTCTGATGTGCCCACTTTAAAAAGTAATCGAGTGGTCAAACAAAGCTTGAAACAGCCGCTGTGTAACCATTGGCTTTTCTGTTTTGCACTGAGGTTCAGATGTAGGGTAATAATGGCTCTGCCACCTGCTCACCCGGTTGTCCTTTAAATTGTCTTCTTTTGCTGTTGACTTAAAACAGAACACTGCTGTTTATGCCTGGTGTGCTTTCACTCTAGCTTCAAAAAGATAATTTTGAAAATATGAGCAAACACTGGGTTTTTAGAGGCTACTTTTAAACCTTTAGAGAGGTCAGTTACACTGATTTAAACCATTTGTCTTTTCTGTATGTAAGCAACACTCATATGTACTGTTCATCTATCCCCTACGTTGCCATTAAAGACAAAGGTTGATCTTTCCATCCCTCCATCTCCTGTTCAGAGTCATATCACAATGCTAACACGCACTGTATGGCCGGACCAACCATTTTCCCCACCTACAGGCAATTTAGAGTTTCCACTTCACCTAACCTGAATGTGTCTGGTCTGTGGGAGGAACACTGATCATACAGAGGAAGCCCACACGCACACACACACACACACACACACACACACACACAGAACATGTGTACTTCACAGAAAAAGACTCCGGCTGTCCAGAGCAGGTTCAAACCCAGGACTGATTATGCCATCAGTCATTTTATGCTCATTTTAATGGACACAAACACATTTGATTCATAAAGCTATACTTCCAATTGGTACATTTTTTTCCACAAGTGGTAGCTAATAGTTCAGATATACAAATGTATGAATTCTTAAACCTACTTTTAAGGGCAGCACAACAACCTGTGAACACAACATTGACATATTATCACCTTGTAAAGTTAGTATGGTTAACAGTTGCCAACATATACATTCACACACTTCTTTCCACCTGATGAATGTAAGTCCAATATTGATGCTCATTGTAGCGCTTTTTTGGCATCCAAATATATCTCTCTTCAGCTCCTAAATGCTTAGCTATGTTCACCAGCTAGTCGCTTTGTCTGACTTTTTTGTGCTGGGTGGGCAGCAAAGAGTGGACTTATCAGAAACAACAAAGATGCAATCCGTAAAACCAACACAATGAGCTGAAAGACGCTTAAATGCTCAGGACAGCTGAAAGGACCTGCAGAGTCCATGGGATCATCACTACAAGCGACCCCCCTTTCACATGGCTGAATATAAAAAAAAACACCATGAACTGATTCCTCTTACATCTATCTGAACAAAAAGAGACTGATTCTGGGATCAATAGGAGCTGATAAACAGTGACGCATCGTCTGGACTTCACATCAGTCAAATATTGCTGCAGGAACAGCGTGACAGCAGCAGCCAAAATATATCCAGGAAGACAGAGCCTGGGGGAACAATCTCTTTGCAATGTGTCATGGAATTTTAGAATTGAGCTACTGCTTATTTCATGGCAGGTGAAGGACATTAATTTAACCAGATTTATTATTTTTTTTGCATGAAAAGCTTTGCTGTCGGTGGACTTTGGCTGTAAAGTCAGTGGTTGAAGAAAACCTTTGTTCAATGCACTTTTCATCATTAAAATTGTAACACTCAACAGCTCAGTGATGCTGTTGGTCAAAGCCTTGCTACTTCAATTTGAGTTTAGATAACTTCCAATAGTATTAATATATAAACATAAATATCATATATATAAATGAATGCTTTAGTACTAAATAACAAGAACATGGATATTCTTGCTTTCATGCTTTTTTCATGTACTACCTGAATGTCTGGCAGAGTTTATATTCTCAACCTTCCATTAAGAGGGCTTTTTGGGGAGTGAAATGAGCTGAATTTTAACATGCTCTGCGAACACCTCAAATATTCATGATGTTGTAAGCTCCACAGTAACAGAGTACCGGTTTACCAAGGTTGCTGAAACCTCATCACACGGCCTTCTCTGTTAGACCTCGTCTGAAAATGTAAATCTTTAAATATAAAGCAACACCTGGGATGTGATCAGCTTTTGCTGCAAAGCTGACAAAAACAAGGCAGTAATATTTAATTCTGCAACAAACTGTGTTCCTTCGGCTTGTGCTCCCCGAGTCTACTGTGGCTCTCGTTACCGTGCAGAAGCAACATTTTCATAATAGATGTTTTTGTGAGCAGTAAGTGAATTCTCACTTCCCTGTTGATTCTGCGAGCTCGCAAACCGAAAATCTTCCTGCAGAGCTCATTATGAAATTAGGTTTAATCTTGCCTGAGATGCTAATGCAAATTTCATCTGAGATAAAGCTAGCGTTATTAACATGTATGCAAATGTGCCCTACAACATGGATGTTGTAAGTAAACTAAAATGAACTAAAACTGGAAAGATAAAAACCTTTCTCTATAAGAAGGTATTTATTTCTTATCATCATTATTCATCACATTTTCAAGCTGTCATTTAATTGCTGGGCAGGCATCCAACACCATAGACTTATATGTTGTTAATAGTACAGTATAGGGTTAGGCACGTTTGACAGCCTGTACCATGTGTGACTATTCAAAAGCTGATTACTCTGATCTCTTAACATTACTAAGCGGACGACGTGTACCTTTACGCCACCTAAACGAAGACACAAATAGCTGAGCAAAGGCCATGGGAATGAATCAACAGTGGCAGTTCATCATGGTGTTACAATCACCCCCATCTTTCTTCATATATATACACACACACACACAGATTACACTATATGTCTTCATGCATGCTCAACACACAAGCTCGTTTATAAGTGTCTGAGAGTGTATCTGTCTCTGGTGTGTGTGTGTGTGTGTGTGTGTGTGTGTGTCAGAGGGGTCGGGGGAGGGGCATCCGGGGTATGTGTGTCGACATGATAGCATGTCTCTGGAGAGCACAGCCAAGCAGAACTGTGATATGTGGAGGGGGGCCTAATTATGGTGTGACGGAAGTTCAATGTGCTGCCTTCAGCACTGCTGACCGAACACTTCTAATGGGACATGCAGGTGCCAGGGAACATGGGAAAATGTGAGAAGGGCTGCTTAATAAATACATAATCACATCAGTTTCCCCCTCCTCCTCTCTGGCCGAATAAAGCCTGCTCAGGCTGGGCTTCATTAAAAGAGAAGGAGCAGCATTACTCTCGCTATAGGAAGCTGACCGCATTGCCACCTGAATGTATTTTTACTTTGCTGATTGTTCAGTTGTTATCATGAATTATTCTCAAAACAGTGTGGGGTGCTGAACATGATCGGAGATGGGAGTGCACCCCTGGATGAGAGAATGGGTAGAAGAGGCAGTCTGCAATGAATTACACTCACCGTCTGCATACAAATCTGCCAGCCAGCGCAAGGAGGCAGACAACAAATTTAAAATCTCAGTGAGTGGGTGAGGATGGTGTAAGCTGGCAGCTCCCATCTTCTCTCCATCCACTTTTATGCCCCGTCTTCACTCAGCCAGCCTCCCTGGTGATGACAGTGGATGTGGTGGAGCAGCGGCGGTGGCGTTGGCAGCAGCGGGCCAGCTGGCGTCCCGTTGGAAGGGCAGGTTGGGAGGGCAGCCAGCACGAACCGTCAGAGGCTTGCCAGGGCTGCCAAGGAGCCGGGCGCTCTCTGTTCTACTCAGCATGATGCAGTAACAGGGAAAACACATGTATTTGTATCACTATTCTGTACATTCAAGACGCTTCAGTGACTACATTATATTTCCTATCCCTCAACATTCAGTTTAAGCCTCTTCACTACTTGCTCAGTAGAATAGCACCAAGATTCAGTAACAGGAAACATTCGGACCAAAATCATTTAAACAGAATCACCGTGATCAGTAGATTCACTACTTAAAATTGTGCAATGCCTCCACGTAGTGTTACAATTTCAAACTGTGCAAACTGCAAGCTGTTTTGAGATTACAGTATTCTGAGGGAACAGGGAGAATGAGAGTACAAAAAGGAAAGTTTCATATTAGTTACGTCACAACATTCAGATTTATATATAGCCCTTCTCTGTAAAGAGAAATGGCAAACAAAACTAACCACAACCAATTGTAGCCACTGCATGACCCACAGAGTTTCCAGAACAATTTATTTTGCAGGAACAAAATTACGCTGTTCCATTTTTTTTTGTAATTTATCCTAAGCCTAACTTTTAAAAGCAGATTTACTAGATAAGTACCAAAACACATGCACACACAGTGCATACTGACATACATGCAAGTAACGCAAATGTGTACTGTGGTTTTTATGGAGTTTGGGACCACAATCCATGTATATTCAGCATCTGATTTCCTAAGACAGCATCTCATTACAGGAGTCAGCTCCTGGACTTACCACCTGAGAAATATATCTCATAAAGTTAGGATATTATGATGTTCAGCATATCTAATTAATTATCTAACCTGAGGTAAATGCACCCAAACTAAAATGTCTTAACAAAACAGAGAAACATGTAGTTGCAGTATGTAATGATTTTACATTTTATTGATGGTTAAGTGAATAAAACCCAAATTTTCACATCCACTATTAGTTTGCTTCCTTGTTGTTTCTAATGATCAGGTTTTAATTAGATATCTGCAACAGTAGTTCCGCCACTACAACCTTCCTTGTGACTCTTGTATATCCTCCCTGCGCCAAGAGAGAAGACACAAACAGCCTCATTGAATCCAGCGGAATACATGACCATCTTCTGTTACCATGTTTCCTAACATTTGCGTAATCCTCGTGATCTGCAATGAGGAAGGGAGATGCACCAGGAAAACACTCGCACAAATGACATGCGAACTGCATGAATCCTGGGAGTCCATGGGAGTCTGCTTGATAAATACAGCATGTGTGTTTGGGGTAGACTGCACCTGAAAAAGAGGCACAAAAGCAGCAGTAAATCTGTCTACAACCATGCTTGTGACTCTGTGAGGAGTCTTTTTTTAGAAACAGCTGTGCTAATCTCAGTATGCTAACATGTTCAAAATAACAATGCTAACATGCAGATGACTGAGACTAGACTTTACCTTAAAGTACGTAGCTGTAACAGCTAAATGTGGCATTTCCTCAGTCACATTACCTGCTCTACCCTCAGGTTACACCACATATCTATAGTAAAACCACATCTGTAGTTATGTCTCTCCTAAAATATTTTGTTACAGAGGTGGCTTGGTCTGGGGGGGTATTTTCAGCAGCACAGAAACTACTAAATTATCATATCATAAAGGTGAGTAGGCTACAATATAGTATGTAATTGAGTATTTAGAGTATATAGTTTAGGGAATATTATTGATCCAAGATGAAACTGACAGGAGGGCAGGACTGAGAGAAAGACAACTCCATTTGCTACTTCAGCACCTCGGACAGCTCCATGGATTTTTCAATACACAGTTTAGTTTGTTGAAATTTCTGAGAGTAGGGGGGGCATAGATAATAACTTGCACAAACCTCAGTCAGATAAAGGATCAATGAGTCAGGCAGACTAGACTAAAATATTAAACTAAGCAACCCCTCTGCCCCTTCACTCTCTCTGTTATTAGGCAAGGGGGGGCAGGTTAACGAGGGGGATGCATTTTGGTAATTTTGCTAATAAGGGGATTGGCACCTGATCTCCAAATCGCCTTCTGTATGTTCCCCATCTTAATTTAGCATGCAAACATTTGTTAATTAGCACTAAACACAAAGTAAAGCTGAGGCTGACTCAGTTTCGCAGGGATTTGGTCATCAAAGTACTGAACAAATACAATTTTGACCTGATGATTGCACTATAGGGATCACTTAAATTAGTATATTTCATCCTGAGGACATGAATGTCTGTACGGAATTTCGTGGGAATTCATCCAATAGTTGTTATTGAGATATTTCAGTGGCAGACCAACTGATGTGGCTAAAAACACAAACTGTAAACAGACATGCTGCGTATCTCCCCGTCTTTTCTCCATTTGTGAGACATGCACACACACACTAATAAACACAAAATCAAGAGTGAAAGAGGCAAATGTTCCTTTATCATAAAGTCTTCATCATTTATAGAAAACATTTATTGCAAGGCCTCTTCACACAAACTTTGATGGCAGAACTTCATTCTTGAGTTTAGCCTGAACTTTCTTGTGGGGTCACACGGCAGCACACAATGTCATTTTTGATTACATTTGTAATCTGTTGTTCCAGATTGAAGGTTATCTTTTGTCAAATTTCAATGTATTACACCATGTGCAAAGTGTTTTTTTTGGTTTTTTTTGTTCACACACTGATTACATTTTAAATTACATAACATTTAGCAGACGCTTTTATCCAAAGCAACTTCCAAATCAGGAGCAACTGGGGGTTCAGTGTCTTGCTCAAGGACACTTTGACACATGGACAGGAAGAAGAGCTGGGGATTGAACCGCCAACCCTACAATTGATGGACGACCTGCCCTACCTCCTGCGCCATGTCTTGTGTTTGTCAATCTGCTTCCGTCTGTCTGCATCCCCCTTATGTCTGTCTGTCAGTCCGTCTCTCCACTCATTAACAGGGTTGTGTGTAGTGAGGCTCAGCGGACATTACATGCGCCATCTATTTGCCAGATGTTATTGCTTACACGGTGGCGATTTCATAAGGTGCTGTGACAATTTCATTAACTTGGGAAGATATCAGACTCTTTCCCAGAGAAGGAAAAAATGGAGAGGCAAAGGGGGGTTCGAGATCTGAAACGCAGTTACATTAGCAAGATGGGGGAGGAATACATCACCAAGGAATTACCGAGCACAATAGACACTGTAGAGCCATTCTCCTCTATTTTAATGAGATATGCTCAGCTCATGCTACCTGCAGTTTGTAGTTAAATGAAAATACACCAGGATGGCACACGTCTGACTATAGCTTTAAATTTTCAAATTGAGAGACATTTGATATCAGACATATCCCATTTCAGGGGACATATTGTGCTCTCAGAGTTAGCCCACTGCTGGGCTTGGAGAGGAGAACATTTGCAGAAGCTCCACATGGATAATGGGGTTTCATTGAAAGCACAAGACGAGGGGTGATAGCCCTGATCACATTGGTCACATATCGATCAAGCCCCTCTGTGTACTTGGTAAAACGTGAATGCGCAAGACATAATCCTGTTAGCAGCTTTCTCCCCAACCAGTTGCGCGGACTGAGAGCTGTCTATTATAAGGGTTTCTATCTGCTTACATCTAAGGTTTCTCTGGCAGAGCTGTTTACAAGCTGCCTTTGTTCATCCTAGATCTAAATGTACAATATGTTGTTTTTCCCCCCTCCTCTGAAGATCAGAAATGCACAAAACAAGTTGTTTTCTCTTTCTCTTTATCACTTTTGGAGACTATATCTTATCTGTACACACCTACTGTACACACACGCAGAAGTACGCACACTAGAGTTATTACCCCACTGAGTATGCACACATGCATTTATATAAATGTTCATAAAGACAGAGTTCCCGCCAGCAGCTTGTGATTGCTAAAGCAGATGAAAAGATAAAGGGGATTCATCAAAAAGCACAATGCTTAAACTCAGTGGTCAGTGATGCATAATTCATCGCTGATCAAATTTGACAAGTTCTTATCTCCCCGTTTGGGGTTTGTTGTGGAACAATGCTGCGTCTTTGTTTTTACGGCTGCATTGTATCTGGCTGCTGCGAGACCACGTAGAGTCATTTTCATTTTTGCAGTCGGGCCACATTAGCATACATTTCTCCATGCGGCAGTGAGGGGGGGACAACTGGGGTCCTCATCAGATAGGATTAAAGAAGAGAGTCTGCTGGAGCAGAACAGATTTAGGGAGAGAGAGGCAGAGATTGTGAGGGAGGGAGAGGGATACAGGAGGTGTACAGCAGGATGGAGAGGAAGGGACAGAGAAATAGTTGGACCATGAAACATGAGACTTAGACTTCCTAGCACACGGTTCCTCTGTAGTACATCTATTAGATGGAATTTTAGTTTCTTAGTAAAAGTCATCTCTGTTCAGGCATTGGTTTTACTTTATTAACATTAGTAGCTAGTAGTAAGTAAGTAATCAGGAAAGTCCACTCTCCCACCCAGAGTCACCCTATCACATTGGTTCATGTCAGACCTTCAGGGAGGTGTGATTCTGCTCGCGTAATTGAACTTCATAGCTGTTCTTAGTACAATGTCATTTTGCCCTTGTGAGGTACATTAGTAGAATTGATGGTATTTTTACTACAACTAAAAAACAGCATTTTAGTTACACTCAACCAATGAAGATGTATTGCCAGATATTTCATAGCGGTCAAAGGTAATGTACTGTACAGTGGTAGACACATGAGTTTCCAGACTCAGGATGACTGACTTGAAAGCTTGGAGTCACATGGGCTTAGAGCAGTGGCCTCAAGATGAACAGGTTCCAATTCCAAGGATAATTCAGGGTGGTTGTTTTTTTATCCGTGGATTATTTCCCCAGTTTCTGCCATTGTGGCAGTTCAGTCAGTTACTAAAGCTCTGCCCTTTTCTCTTGTCCACTGGGTACGAGTGCAAGTCTATCAAAAATCAAAAGTGATTTAAACGTGTCCCTTCAAAGCACTTCCTCCCGTTACTCCGAGCAGGATTAATAGATAGCTGTACTGTGTAAACCTCGGGAAACTGGGCTGAAGTAAAATTAGTTCAAGCTTACTCAGGTCTCCATAGTCCTTTGCTTTGCATTTGGTCCTAAAATTAGCCATTTGCCAATGAATCAAACACACGCAATGTTAGACGTTCCCCCTGAATCCTTTGTATTGTATGAATGTTGTATCTGTATCTAGTGTAATCATCATTCATTTATAATGTGTACCCGGCCAAATGGATCACTACTTTAAAACATCTCATTATCTCCATCTCATTGGTAAGCTGTTCCAATCAGAGTATGTTATGATGGGCCATGTGGCAGCAGGTGTAGGACCCAAGTGCAGGACAGGATTTAGGTGAACTAAAAACCACTTGGCACGGAGGACACTGGAGAAACCTAAGAATTGTCATTTTGACAATTAAGCACTTGTAGAAACAAGAGATACTTGAAGAGAACAACATACAAACACAAGGAACAAACGAAGAGGACCAGTATATAAAAGGGAAGCTGACACAGGTGACGACACACAGGGGATTCTAATCAAACAAGCGGGAAACAAACACCGAGAAACAAACACAAGCACACAAGAGACAGACTCAGGAAACTTCAAAATAAAACAGGAAACAAAAGCAACAACACACAGTCCACACAAGAGTCGTTGTGATCAAGACAATATAATAGTAATATGATTGTAGTTTTTCTCCTAGATGCAGTTCAGTGGTGGGATTTCTGTGAGATTACCAGGCTCATAAAAGGATGACAATGTAGTGATCTTCATTCCAAAACATTTACTCTTTATTAAACTTTTTTAAACATTAAACATTTGGTCCAATTACGTTATTAATATTTAGTCATAGGCACATATTTGTTTTATTAATTTGCTTATTTTTATATAGGTTAACTGAATCAGTGTAGTTCTTTGGATATTTTTTGGTGCAATTTAATATAAAAACAATATTCATCACAAATATCAGGTGGACTTATAGGTGATTATTGGCATGATAGCCAATTTATTCATAATTTTTTATTTGCTACTTGATATAAATATATGTATCAATGAAGAAAGTAAAATGTATTGAATACACTGCAGGTGTTTGGGGCAGAATGCGTCATATTTTGAAAAACATGTTTTCTTTTTCAGATAATAGAGGCTATTTGAAAATGAACATTTATTTGATGTAAATAGTTGCATTCAAGATGTATTAGGGATTATCAAAATGCATTTTATCAGAATTCTAAAGGTGTTAATTCAGCTCATCAGAGACATCTGTGAGGTTTTCTGGTAAAACTGACATGAAGAAGCCTCATAACCAGTAAATAAGATAGGTGAGAAAGATTTACTCAAAATAACATTTACTCAAGGTTTTACTCAAATCACACCATGTTACTAACATTTCTGACTTCATAACTCCTCGAATGTGAAAAATTTAGAAAACATCATAACCAATAAATAAAAGAGACAACTTTCCAGTGAAATGTTGTGAAATTCTTACAAGCCTCAAGAAGAATGGGATACACAAAAAAACACATGAGCAATCATGATGGCTCATTATGCTTATGAAAACCTGGGCTATTAGGTATGTTTTTTGGAAGTCATTTTGTGCCTTACTAAAACAGTGGGACTGAAACAGTTAATGTCTCATCTGACATGAGAAGCTTAGAATGTGAAAAAACTATCTGTTATTGTGGATTTCTGCTGGTCCTCGAATGCACTTTCTTGCTGCAGCCACGTTGATAAAGAATAAAAAGAAGAAAGATACAAATGTATGACTTCGTATGATCGGCAAAGCCTTTGAGTTTGTTGTAATCATACTGAAAAACCAGCACTAGCTGAGGGGTAGGTGGGGTATGTAGCACTCCATATTGAATGTCCTTGCAAAGACGCTTGGATGATACTCAATATTTCTTTTCACATGGATTGTACAACGTGTTGCAATGTTGAATTGCCCTCCACTTTACCCACCATTTTTAAAGATTTTTATATTTCCAGAAAAAGGATTGTGAATTTCATCTACAACCATCCATCTTGAAAAAAACTACTACTTTTAACTGAAGAAATACAGAAATCACTTCAGCTAAACTCTCTCTGCCTGGCTATATGATGGATAGAGCAATATTTTGTTTACCCATCCGATATCAAATGGACAACAGACGATAATTCCACAGTGACTGAATGCAGGAAGCTTGTTTGAGTGATGAATATTCTATACACGCCAAGTAGTTTTCTGGTAGTGATTCATGGCTGTGTTTATGAGGTCAGATATTACAACACATTGACTGCGTGTGGTTGTACATGATGTTGCGCTCGGCCTGTCCTGTTCAGCACATCCATGGCTCCGGTCCTGCCTGTCATAGCCTTCATCATCACTCATCAGTGCACGTCCACTCTCTCTCCCCCTGTCTTCCCCCATCTCTCTCTCCTTCTAAGAGCGCACAGACATCCCTCCATGATTAATTCACCACCCTATTCCACTGCTCCAACTGGATAAGTTGAGCGCATCAATTATGGACCTGTGTGTGTGTGTGTGTGTGATGTTTTCATTTGACATACCTGGATCAGACAAGGCTATCAGAAAATATTCAATTGTGTGTGTGTGTGTGTGTGTGTGTGTGTGTGTGTGTATGTGTGTGTGTGTGTGTATCTGTTCTAAAGTATTCCTCGGAGCAGCTTCATCTATTTCTGCACAAGTAAAAAATATTGTGTTTACTTGATATATAAAAACTTTAAAAATCACAAGATTGCGTTGAATACAAAGTGAAACAGAGTAATCAGTCACACAGCTATGAGTGACCCTATCTCTGTGTCCTAAATGTCTCTGCCAATTTCGTTGTGCTTTGTAATATTTATAGATCTTCTTTAACTAAATGTCGTCTGTGGGCACAGACTGCAAATTGCATGATTATTCAGATTGTACAGAGGCAGAGGCAGTAAAGCAATTTCCTTTGAATTTTTGGCTGAAGACTGTTGATTGTTCCACATGAACTGCTTCCACACATAATACATTTCATTTCTTTTTGGTTTTAATCTGCAACATCTTTTACAACTTTAGATGTAAAACATGTGCAAAACATGTGTTGCAGTGTATTGCAGCTCTGTAGTCCACTGCGTTGAGGAGCTATCTGAGCTGGTGTTGCAGCAGTTCAAACTCTCTGCAACGCACCAGAGACCGAACACATGGACGCTGAAACTGAATTCAAAGTTGATCAAAAAGGATATTGAGTCACGATGCTGTGACTTATCTACCAGCATAGTTCCACTTCATATGGAGACTTGCTTTATATCTGTTCTATGTTTAAAGGCCAAATCTGTGCTTTTTGATTAATCTCAGCCGTATTAATTAAATTGTGTACATCACAGACGGAACATGGTGCCATTACCACAATTGTTTGTTATTGGTTGTTGTTTTTATCGCATTTGTTGAAAGATTATGAATTAAATTGAAATTAAATAGGTCAAACAACAGTCAAAGTTTTCTCAAAAGTTGGCTTCAGTTCTAACGTTTTGCCGGGGTCAAGAAAGTCTGTTCAACTTTTAAGTCAATCTTTCAAAGGGATTGAAATTAACATTTCTCCATCAGGTGCAAGGAATGTGGAATTGAGCGGGGATCATTATGATTAGCACAGGACGAGGTAAAAGTTATCAGTACACACGCTTTATACAGGACGGTTTGCATTTCAGCCGTTATCGTCAAGATGGCAACTTATTTCTCGTGGCACCAGCTCTGCGAAACAGTGTCAAAATTCCACTCATATGGCGCTCTACAAATAATTGAGGCTTCGTCTCGGCAGCGAGTTCAGGTTTAGTGACCAGTACTTTTAATGCAGTGACAGCAGCAATATAATGAGTCCTGAAGATTGCTGATTCCTCTTTATGCCCCCCACACAGGAAATCACCAAAACTCTAGCTGCTCATTATCCACGTGGCTGGGTATAAAATCCTCAACGTTGATATGAGTTTTAGGTGCGTTAGAAAATACACAGACGTGCATATGCGCACACACACACGCGCAGACAAATAGAACTCCTCTACCCACTCTTTTCCATCTTATATATTTCCAGCATGACTGAGCTTACCGCATTCCCCTACAGAGCCCTTCTCCAAACTTGCAGAGTGCTTGAGCAAACACTGTGTACTGGGCCAATTAAAACTCCTGTGGCGTGGGCGAGGGGGTATGGCAGCATGGGATGGATAGATGGGGCATAACGACCCATTTGGGTAATGACCATCTTTCTCTCACTGTCTCTCTCTCTCTGAATATAACAATAATATTGCAAAAGCGTCAGGAAATATTGATATTAAAACAATAATAAAAATAAAAATAATTAAAAATATATATAAAAATAAGGAAAATAGCAAATAAAACAGAAATACACATATGTGAGACTATGGAAGTGTGTGTTGAAGTTTAGTGTGTGCACTGATATTGGTGTAGGTGTGTGTGTCTCTCGCTCTCGTCTGTCACTTCTTCTGTGCTCCTGGGAGCAGCTAATTGCACCTCTTGCACTCCCCCTTTATGTCACAGGATGCCGATTGTGGCGGGTACTCACTTTAAGCGATCAATGGCGCGAGATGCTAAACAGCTCCATACAGAGCTGAGTGCCGGGACTGTGGTTGATTGTATTTCATGTATTTCAAAGGGGTTTTCGTACATACATCACCTGACGCGCAACCTCTTTAGCTGAAGTGTGTTGTTAGGCAGAAAACACATGTGGCAGCAGCCTTTAAAGGCAATACCCTCCCCCAATGCTAATAAAATTGGAAAAAGGATGAAATTAGTTGATGGTATGAACATCAACTCAAGGGGATAAACAAACATGTATTTTCCCAGTGTGTAAGACATTTAAATTGAAGTTTAAAGCTTTTCACTTGTAAATAAAGAATGTTGTCTTCTTATGTGTTGCTGTCAGGTGTCATCACGGTTCCAGTTGACACTGTTTATTCTGAAGCGCGCAGCAACACTGAGTCGGCATAAAGGAATAATGACAGAATGTGACAAATTATCACTCACAGCTTGTCAATCATCCACACCCAGGGGTTGTTTGTTGTGACACAAATAGCAGCAGTAAACTTAGTCACGGGGAAGATGACATTTGCAAAGGTTTGGGTTACGTCCTCAGTGTGCAAGAATCTCTTTTTATTCAACAGCCTGCGACACCAGCGCTCCTGTGTGTATTGAAAATGGTGGAATGCTCTCTGACAGGATTGAGGCCACGTTTCCCACAAAAGTAAGCGGATTGACAATAATGATACTTCGTTATCGTTCACTCTCGTGCGTGCAGACACATCGACTGCATGCAAACAAACACTGCTGATGATTACATTCACAATTACAAAAGTGCATTCTTTTGTATCCTCAGACTCTTTATTTTGGCAAAATGTCTGCTTCAAGACTCCTCCAGGCACACCGTTGAAACAGAAACAGATCTTTTTGGTGTTCAACACATTGCATGTTGCGAAAGAGCTTTCACAAATGATCTACTAATGTGATTACAGAAGAATACCCCTGAGCGCTGAAAGTGAATGGTAAAGAAGGAAGTGAGGAGGGCGAGCTTTATCTTTCAAGTGGGATGATGTTTGGCAAAAAGCTTTGACACAACAAAAAAAATAAAACGAAACAAATTAGAGCAGGGTGAGAACAAACGCCTTTCTACATAGTAATTTGCTAACATCCTTACTTGCTTTAAAACCACAACAACATAAAAAATGATCATAGGGGAGACATGCTCCTCTACCTCTCTCTCTGTTCACCCTTTCTCACTGCAGTCCTACTGTAAAGGCTGATATCACCAATGCCTAGTTACACTTTAGGTTTCTCATCAGTTTCAAATCTAATCAAGTAGAAAATTAATATTTCAAAATCATATTTTCTGAGCAATATCCAACTCTTTTTATGTCTGCTAATGAGAAAGGCGTACATACAGTAGACAGGCTGATGTACTCTTAATTATCCCCTTCTTGCCTTCTCTCTACATTACACAGGATCACTTCACTGGCCGCTCCCTTTTGACCAAAGCATGGAGCTCAGTTCGTTTGTGTTTGGTGTCAAGTGCCAGATCATAATAGAATCTTTTTTTTGTCATCAGTTCTGCCATATCCTCTTTTGTTAGAGCCTAATGAGAGCAGTGCTGCTTGTGTTATGTGCAGCTCAAAATGGAACCAGAAACTGAAATCTGTTTGGCTAAATTGAATGAGAACAAAATGACAGATTTATTAAATTTGTCAAATTCTAATCCTTTACATAAAACAGAACACAAGGTTGTGTATGAAAGTAACCTGCAGTATCATGAGTGTATTCATATAGAATATCATATCATGTTTGTATCATGTCATGTGGACTTCTCTGCCTCTACTCTCAGTAGACTGAGAAATATTAATAATTGAAACATCTGAACAGTTAAAAGGGAAGAAGGAGAGACCTGTAGCATCACTAGTAAGTTGAATATAATCAAGATGTGTTTGCATGATCCATGCGTACCGAATGCAGATCAAGATGTATGTATGTATGTATTTTTCTTTAATGACACTAACCCGTGAAAGAAGATGTACAGACTAATATATTGCATGTAAGAGGGCAGCAGGGTGTCGCAGTGCAAAACTGGAACTATTAGCCCAAGTATGCTGGTTTAAGCACCTCAGGTTGCATGCATCCACCCAGATGGCATTTTTGTTGGAGTTGTAATTTGCCTTTTTTAAACTGTATTTAAAGGAAAATTCTGGTTTATCAAAATGTGGATCTTCTTTTTATAGTCGTGGCTATCATTTCTACTTGCAAACATAATCCCACCTTATTAATGGGAGGGGTGTCGCCCAAATGCAAACATTTGGCAAATGGCATCACCTTTTGCGCTTCCTGACTGTTGGTGCCGACAGACAGCTGAGGAGACTCACTCTGAAGCTGCAGGACCTGACGGTGCCTGTGCCTCTCAGCTTTGTGGAGTACTGCAGCATGTCTTCAGCATGAGCCTGAGTCTGCAAAGGGTCCCTGTGCTGTAGAAGACTTCCTGCGTAGTTCCTGTTCCAAGACTCCACGCCCCAGTGGAGCCAAGGACTACAGACCTGTGGCACTGACCTCCCATCATGAAGGTCCTGGAAAGACTCGTCCTGGAGCAGCTCCGGCCCCTGGTCCAAACGTATTCGGACCCTCCTGTTTTGTTCTTCTTCTTGAACAATGAACTTAGTCGATTCTTTAGTTCAACTCAATAGCTTTATTGCTATAACACCGTCAGCCTTGCCACATGTCTCAGATAAGATACCGTTCTACCTCTGTGGTTCTTACTAGACCACCAATATTATTTTTTATCACTCTCGAACACTAGTGACCCCATGTGGTAGTAATGTTAATCTGTGTAATCATCACATCCTTCTTTCTTTAGGGTAATAACAAATAACATATTAGCAATATTAACCGTACGTTTCTTTTACATTTTCAACCA
>JAVQJL010087061.1:0-22594 GCA_036024295.1 Nannoperca obscura
ACACACACACACACACACACACACACACACACACACACACACACACACACACACACACCTCAGAATCAAATACATATGCGCATGTGTTCAGTCTTGACAGTTATTATAATAGAGTGAAATATATTTAACAGTCCAGTTAATATTTTGCCTCTGGCGTGAGAGTGCATAGATTGACAAGAAGTGTCATAGATGTCAAGATCATATAGAAATGTATATATGTTTACAATCTATCCATCGTTTTTTCACACTCATTGTTAATTTTACTATGTTGGTGGTTTTAGTTTTTTTAAGGGGTGGTGTTCCTTATCTGAATCGAGGGTCTAAGGATAGAGGGTGTCGTATGCTCTACAGATGGTAAAGCCCTTTGAGGAATTTTTGATTTGTGATGCTGGGCTGCATAAATAAAACTGACTTGACTTGATGGAATGAGTGTCAGATTGGAGTTTGGCATCAAAGTACACTGAGCTAATTATGTACAATACAGTACCAAACTTGAACGTCTTACATTATACATTCATTACACACATATCATTATTTAGAAACATGACAAACTATATCCAGCAAGACGTTTTTCAAAAGGCAACAAGCCGCTTTGTCGTTCCCTCTGGTGGTTTCAGGAAGCACTTATTTTCATTTGCTGTCTAAAATGTTTTCTTATCTGGCTTATTTTCATATTCTTGGACTCTGGTGAAGATGGCAGACTTGGATATTGGCTAGCAGCTTGTGGTCTGGTAGTAGAACTCAAACCTCCCAAAGTGCAGTGGTTTGAAGTCAGCCACCTGCTATCGCTAATTGCCAAGTCTTTTTCAGTGGAGGGGCCCTGCCTGGATGAGGATGAAAATAGGGAATGGAATGCCAATTGCTAAAAGTCAGTGCAAAATGTCTCAGGAATGAATGGAGGGAGTAACCCAGGTCAACACGTTAGGCGTACTTTAATAAGCAGGGAAAGGTCAAGAGTTTAAGCCTCCCTGAAGTGTTTCTGTTTATGACAGAGACAGAGAAAGGGAAACCCACTTGGGGCATTAATTCAACTTGTGTGCCAAATGTCACCCACACACACAAAGGCACCTAAAGGATAAGTCTGATGATAATCTATATTTTTCTTTTTCTCAACAAATCCCATGAAAAGAGCAAAACCAACAATCAATTGATCCTACTACAAGTGTTGTCTGTGTAGCCAAAGCCTGATATATCTTATTTTTATTGCCACAGACCTCTTCTGCTGTCCAAAAAAAGTTTACAACCCTCTAGTCTACACTCAGCTTACAGCCATGCTAGCTGTGAGGCTCTAGTAAGCACAATGGTGCTTTGAGCAACATGCTGATGTCAGCATGTTAACATGCTCACAATGACAATACCAACTCCTTGCTTAGCAGGTATGATTTTACTTGTTCACCATTTTAGTTTAGTGTGCTAGCATGCTAACATTTGCTAATTAGCACTAAATACAAAGTACAACTGATGAGGATGGGAAATTGCAGGTAATTGGTCATAAAACAAATAACCTGACAAATTGAAAATTTGACCAGATGATGGCACTAGATGAAAAGTCAGAGGATCATCAAAGTCATTCTGGGGACCATGAATATCAGTACAAAATGTCATGGCAATCCATTAAAGTTGTCTTAGTCTGGACCAAAGTGGTGGCCTGATCGCTGGCATGGAAATGTTGCAGTAGGTGACATGTTCCTTCATTAAGATGAACAATAGTATTTTGGAGCAGGAGATGGTACAGTATTAACTTTATGGCATTAGCGGTTGTTTCACCACCACAGTGCATAGAGAATGTATTGGTTCCAACTGTTTATTTTTTCAGACCTCAGTTTTTAGGCACTGTAAAAATCTTCAACTATAGGATAACAGTGTAACATTACGCTAAAATTAGTAGTGTAAATAATACATTTTATTGATGTCCTCAAATGTGTCATAATTACTTTTCATCAACTAATTTGTGGATTAGTGCACTATATGCAAGTTCATGTATTACCTGGGCAATGTTCTTGTTGAGTAAGTAGACGCCATATTCAAAATGAAACCGCTCTCCTCTGGGGTACAAAGGGAATCTGTGAAAGGCCGAAGAAAAAGATAAAGATAAACAAGGCGTTACACAGGAACAGGTGATTTATTCCACTTGATCCATTACCAATACAGTCTGGAAACAAAGACCCTCTGAACACACACTCACAAGCCAAGTAAGCAAGCTTGTAAACAATATAACCATTTTATCCATACTGCATATTGTATTTCCTCACATAGAAGTGAGCAAATACAATAATGATCCAACAAACATTTGTCTTTTTGTTTATTTAATCAAGCAAAATAATAAAGAAAAATAAGTTAATCTAGAATAAAGTGTAAACAAAAAGAGCTAGCGAGTAAAGAGAGCCAATGTATTTCAGCTGAAAGGACAGAGATCATACACCAAGATGCATATGAAGAGACTGACCCCGAGGGGCAGATACAGTCACATCTTTATCATTTCACAATACACAGAACTAAAAGAAAGGGAAGGATATCAGAATCAGTTCTTGTCCACATCATCTCTGTCTCTACCTAAGTGTCTTATCCCAGTATCAGCACACAGGGCTGCCCTCGCTACAATCAAGTTGTCCGTCAGTAATCAAACCCATTCTGGATACCAACGTCTTTACGTCAGGAGTGGCTCTGCAACAGGTGAATTCTTCCTATCTCTTAAAGTGGCTGTTCATGTAGCCAGCAGCGTTTACACTTACACTAGAAGCTGGGCCTGTGTCTATGATCCCCTCCCACAGATGCCCCCTCTGTATCTTGTTCAACTGAAATATCAAACAGGAGTGGAGGCATCCAAACAGCCTGTCCATCTGACTCTGAGCAGGAACAAAGAGGACTTTTCCTTTCAGCATGGTGGGAAAGTCCCATCGGTGCCAGTCAGATGTCTTAGTTAGTAGACTGCACAGGGAGCGTTCATGAAGGATGGGGTAGATGAGTATGCTGACACCCAGAGTGGGAAGATTTTCTTTGCTACCAGGGACATACGGCTGGACTCATCCCTTCCTGTCATTATGTGCTTATGCCTGCAGATCTCCCACTGAGGATGATACAGTATTTTAGGAAACCAGCTACATGAGCAGAGCATACGGTACACCCACCTGTTTGCATCAACACAACTGAGATGACCTCTGTTATATACCTTCATATCTTAGCTGTATCTAAACTCCATCCCTAAATGCTTCACCTTAACCGTCAGTAACCTTAGCATAATCCGACTCTTAACCTCTCACACACTGAACACTGATATGGTGCCGTTTCAGGAGTGGGAGGAATGTCTCCCTTTTGGAGAATGTTGCTCATTTCTGCACTTGAAATTGACATCTGGTCTTTATAAGAACACAAATCCAACAACACAGACACATACACACACACACACAGACGCAGCATCCATGCAGTTAGTTAAATAAACAGCTGTTGCTCTTTTGATGCAATAGTTGTTGCTGCCACAAGACCATGTCAAAGGGACACAACGAGCAGAGGAAATATTAGTGTACAGATAAGCCTTTCCATCTGAAAATTAATGACTAAAGCTTGTTTTATTGTCGAATGCCATATGAGGGAGGCCAATGCCAAAAACAACAGCACAGAATTGTGTGCTGGAGAAGCACCTTGATGCCACTTTTATGTGACATTTATGTGTGTTCATTTGCTACTGGAGTTAGGTCTGTAAAAAAAAGAGGGTATTTTGATTGGCTACTTTATCATAAACACATGATGGCTATTAATAGAAACATTTAAGGGGGAAACCAGGCTCTTCAACTGAAGTCTCAAACTCATTCTAAAATGTGTTTCAAAGACACAGAAGATAAAAAAAGAAGCTACATCATAATTGACCAACACAACCAACTGAATAAGATATGCGCCTCTGTTATTATATAACAGGGCTGTCAAAAGCAGCAGATGCATTTTGCGATTTTTGTGTGTACCGTACAGTATTCAGAATCTGATGAATGCAAAAATTGCAAGAGTGTGTGTGTGTGTGTGTGTGTGCGTGCGTGCGTGTGTGTGCGTGTGTGTGCCCCCCAGGGACAGGGTCATGGTCTTCTGTTAATCCTCTTCACCTATAAGTGCTTGAGGACTCTACTGTCCACGGAGATCGTGCTAACAGCACTGTAACCCCTGCAGGTTAATGTATTGATTCAGATGGGCTTGTGGCATTTTGAAGGCCAGATTTTACTCAGATCTCAGAGAACAAATCTTTGACGACACCCATGTTTCAGCATTTCAGCTGTAAAAGCATTTTCCCTTGATAATATGAACTTGCGCAAGGACTTTCAACATGAGGTCTTTCCATTATCTATAACCGCTTATCCTTAGAGGATTGCGGGGTTATGGAGCCGATTGGGTGAGAGGTAGGGTACACCCTAGACGATTCGCCAGTCGATCACAGGGCTGACACACAGAGACAGACATATGGGTCTGCATGTGTTTGGACTGTGGGAGAACCTGGAGAAAACCGACACAGGCACGGGGGGAACCCAGAACCCTCTTGCTGTGAGGCGACAGTGTTAATCACTAAACCACCGTGACGCCCAAAATGAGGTCTTCATTTCTTTGAGTTTGTGTTCTCCTACTAATATCTGAGCCTGTCTGGAGATCTCAGACAACATTCTGGCCTAGTGCTCACTGTAAACACCTCCTCACTCACACGTTACACTGCAACTCTGCGAAGTAAGAGAAGTAACCCCATAACATATGGAGATCATTCTAGCCTCAGAATGACTTCTAACAGGATGTTGCTGTGAAGGCTGGCAAGTCAAAAATGAGACTCTGTAGCCTGAGGGCCACACAACCAGCCCCTTTTTGGTCCTTCATATCCCCGACATGCAGCCAGGGCCTTATGGAGAAAGCGACATGCCAGAGGTCATATCTCAGCACGAGGAAATAACTAACAGAGAGAGGAAGAACAACACAACAGGCATTCCCCTCGCACCGCTGGCATTTCCAATATCACGTCCCCACGAACAGATAGGATTTGTTTGCTGATGAACACGCATGAGAAGGAAAACAGAGCCGCTTCCAACACACACACGCAAACACATGAACGCACAGGCTCCGTCACAGCAAAGTGATTAATGACCGCTGTCCACTTTGTCTGAAATCACACTGGATAGACTCCGGTTCACCAAACACCAGGAATTCCTCCTGGGAACGTCCAGTAAAGTTAAATATATTATTACACACCAGCAGGGAGGATCGAGGAGGAAGTCTGAGGACGGAGGGAAGGGAGGAGGCACAAAAAGAGTAGGTGATTCAGTTAGCACATTTTATGATTGTATACATTATCTAATCTGACCAGCTTTGTCTCACCAAGATTAACACACTATTCAAAGTAGACCTGACCAAGAAGATATATCAAGCATACAACAATGGAAAAAGTCTGAATACAAAGGCACATAAAATAAACAAAGCACTCACAAAGAATTCATTTTGCTGCCAAAAACGTCTTTTTTTTTTTCTTTTAAAGGTTTCATCTTAACTCAGTTCTGACCTTGGGGACTACCATTTCTAGCATTTCTGCTAATAAAAATGTAATGTGGTATATACCTGGGAGAGATATAAGGAATAGGAGAGCAAGAGGAGACAGACCGCCATTTTTAATCACTCAGCCAGCAGCATAAACTGAAGCAGTCGTCTAAACTAAACAGGATGAAATAAATTTGTACCAAAATCAGTACCCTGTCTGTCCGAATGGATGGAGGGTCTAGAATAAACAGACACAAACCAGAAAGATTCACACACAGGCTGAAGGAGTACTGCCTGTGGCACGAATTGTGCTCTCGCACTGGTAACAATTTGTTTTTGTGTTGTTATTAAATGAGTTCATGTTGACTTCGCCTTTTGCACCTCGTGCATAATGCTGTTGATTCTTTTGTTTAATTTTGTTGTACATATAAATCAAATCAAATCATCTCTATCTCAGCAGTCCTCCTCATATTTTTTCACTTTCCTTAATCACGCTGGTTCTTCCATCAGCACATCTCTCTCCCACTCCCCTCAGTGGCAGTTCTGTTGAAGGGTCATGTCCGCGAAACTAACACAGCAAACTGAATATTACAGGCGCCATAATCAACACACCCCCTCACTTTAGCATCCATTTAAAAGACTGATTACTCAAACATGAAATCTGCTTTCATTTAGCTAATATTCAACTCTGTGTGCACTGGACAAAAAGATGAAAAATAGGTGACAGTGAGTTGAGAGCAGAAGTAAATCTTTTTCTGTAAAACACACCCCCACAACCATAAAAATTGCCCATCTCTCTTCATTTCATCTACCCGTCAAAGCAATCTCACCACAGGACAGTTACCATGGAAGTGCTGGTTTTGTGTGTAGACACAGAAATATGTAATTAGTAAGTGTGGAGTCATGACGTTGTAAAAAGACAAAAGCTGCATATCACAGGAAAGTCCCGTCTTTATGAGCGAGAATATGTGTCTCCGGCCTGCCAGCTCTTTAACAGCAGGGTCTAGACACAGACGGCCTCAAAATATAAAGGAGGGACTCTTGTTAAAAGAAGGAAACAACCAATAAACATATAGCTACATTGATGAGATAAAGTAATAGGAAGGTCTTTGCTCTTTCTTCCTGTCCATTTCTCCTTGCTCTTTCTTTTATTCCTGTTGCGGGATCTTTTAATAGCAGGCTGAGTTCTAATTCTTTCATCTTTGAGTCATCCACTACTACCAGTCTCTACACTGTCTCGCTGGACTGCACTTGGGGGCCTCCCAGCAGGTGTCAGCACCACATGACGTCTTTTATAGCCTCTGGTTAAACTGCCACAGTTGTGGGCTATTTATGCAAAGAGAAAAATAGAGCTTATTACGGCCCAAAGACTCTAGTTAAAGCACTGTATATGCATTTTGCTCTGTACATTCAGCCTGTTTAAAATTGGCATTGCTTTCTTGAGTTTTACAACAATGACAGAGCCAAAAGGGAGGACACCAAGTCCACCTGAGTTCTTCTGTTTGAGTTCAAATGACCATCGTCTCTACAGGCAGCCCTGTTAAAAGCCGTCTATTAGAGAAGGTCAGTGGCTGCTTCTTATGCAAACTACAGAGCGAATGTATATTTAAGCGTGTTATAGTATATTGGACTCCTCTCGCTTCCCTCTTGGGTCCATAGTATTAAACGTGGGAGTATATAGGGGGACACAGCTATGCAGGTGGGTGGTCGCACTCAACTTCATTATGGTTCATGAGAATACAGTGGGAAGACTCCTAGTGGCTGGATGACCTGCTGTAATGTATACACAGGCTGAGGTCTCCACATGTGTTGGCTTGCCTGTTTATACATCCTAATTAATACTCCAAATGTGCAAAACAACAGTTCTGGCTCACATGCTGGAGACGAGGCTTGGCCAGTACTTACACTCCTGTTTTAATGGTGGGGGTGGGGAGGCGGGATGCTTGTGAGTTTCACAATGTCTTTAATGTGCAATTTCAAACAGCGTGGGACCATAAATCATCTGGCCCTGCTCCTTAAAAAAAAAAAAACACCTGCCTTGCAACTGTCAAGGCTCTAATGGCTGTGGTTGCTATATAAATCACAGGGAGCTGTAATTTTCAATATCTGAGAAATGATTACACTATGCATCTGTCAGTGAATGCTATTTTAATGACCACCGCTGCACTTAAGACCCCAGTATAACCGTTTCGCCATCTTGGTCTATGCCGTTAAAGCGTCTCCTGAGTGATGTGGTGGTTCCTCGCTCTGTCATGCTGGGTTTTCATCACAGCTCTTAAGAATATCCAGAAGTCTGCTGACCCCAGCTCCCAACCCCCACACTCAAATATTTTATTTCCTTTCCTTTTGTTTTCTTCCATTGTTTTAATTACAAGAGATGAAGAAGAGAAGCTAGATATGATCAGCACCCAATACAGTATTCATTAGCCAAAAACTTAAGCATCACGTCACCCCACATGCAGTCTTTAAAAAGATGACAAGCTATCCGACTTCAAATTAAAAGATAATGACACCTGTATTCCAACCTCAAGGCAATAGCTGTACTAACAAGACTAAAGCAAGCACGTCTCAAATCATGCACTTCCGTTAGTACACTTACATGCAGTATACTGTGTACACTGTGAACTGGGTTGTGTAGTGTTGCTAATTTGGTGCTTACCAGAAATGACGATCGCAACCTTTGACCTTCTTGTTTTTAATGGCGGATTGCAGACCGCCGGGGTATAATCACCAACATTTTACCATGAATGCTGCACACCGAAATATTTGCCAGCTTGTTGGCTCACTTGGCTTCAATTGTTTTATATTGAAAATTAATACAAAATTGATGTACAACCGCCACCACCATTTTCATACATTTCCTCCCCTTCCGCTACGTAGCCAAGATAGCGACTGTTGAGGGTGAGAAGTGTGTAGCTATCCACCATGAACTTTCTGTCCGTTTTGGGTACTTACAGTACACTGCATTTTGCCATACTTACCAGTGTGAACGGACTCATGCACTCAAAATACTAAGTTTGATTATGCAAGTATGCGATTTGGGACACAGCATAAGAGTCTGCAGCCATGCTAGCAGCTCTGTGAGGTTGTACTAGGCACAGCGGTGCTTTGAGCTAAATTGTGCCATAGGCACACTCATGATGACAGTGCTATCATGCCGATGCTTAGAAGTTATAATGCTTGCCATATTTTCTTTCTTAATTTATCATGTTAGCATGCTAACATGATAAATTAATAAAAAATAAAATACAGCTGGCTGAATGTCATTCGTTTTGCAATACTTTGGTCACAAACCAAAAGAATTGGACATATTCACATTTCAACCTGATAATGGCACTAGATAAAGTCAGGGGATCACTAATGTTATCACAATTCACCCTGAGGGGAACATGAATATGCATACACAATTTCATGGAAATCCATCCAATAGTTGTTAATTTCACACAAAAACTCACTCAACCTCATAGTGGCACTTCAGGAAAGTAGGATTCATCCTGTTGCCACAGTTAATGTCTGTACAACATTCTGTGCAACTCAATCTAATAGTTGTTGAGATATTGGGACAAGGTGGTGGACAGACTGACAGACAGACAGACATAGTCAGAGCAAGAGCTTATACTGACTGAAAGACTGTTACAAGTACATTCATTTCCCACCTGAATCTATGGACAAGAATACAATACTATTAGATGTTCTCAGCTGACTGGGCCATTCCTTTCAACCTACAGCATCCCTCAGAAAGTCATTCAGCACAGATGCTTCTTGTTATCTTTAAATGAAGTATGGACAAAGACTGCTAGCAACAGCAGGGCTCTGAGATGAAGGGCTGCTTATGCAACTAACCTGTCAACCTAGAAGAGACTGCGTTACTTCTTCAGAGCTATTATAAACATACCATTCCTGCCATTGTCCTTGAGTGATTTAGCACAAAACCTCAGAAGACAAGTAAACATTCTGTCCAGTCCCATGGTGCCTTTGAAGCTGACATAAACTTTAATAGACTTTAATAATGATCTATTTGTTGGAAAGTGATCGCCTCATTTATCTGTTCTTTGAAGAATACAGTAACTAGGCAACTGAACCACTACCAAACGTGCATTTCACCACTGCTTAAATAACTGTTATTCATTTTAATTTAAATATTAATTTATTCTATAATGCCAGACATTGTGCAGTCTCTAATGCCCAGTTCAGACCAAAGATTTGCGACGAGTTGAAACTTGCAACAACTTGCAATGTGCCGGCAACGTTGCCAGTTTACACCAATGCGACTAAATGAGATTGTGTATCGTCTCCATAGCGACGACTCTCTGTACTTCCCTTCTAACTGTGGGCTTTTCTGGCATTTTTTTTTAGCTATACACTAAAAACCCCAACTCTACTTTTGTATGTGCTTTCCTATATATATGTGTCTTTCAGTAGTCATTGCTGTGCTGGACAGAGTAGTTTGGGTGCAGGTCCCCCCTCTCCTCCTGTGCACATTGTCCATGTTAAGAGACATGAAACCGCTGAAGCCCAAAACAATTACTTCTTTTCTTGGAGCTTGCAGGTTGCTCTCGTCTTAAGCTAGTCTCCCTCCCCTGGCATTCACATTCATTACCTCCACCAACAGTTTCTTTTGAGTTTGAACCAAGCAGTGAGGTGTAAATCCCACTTACATCTACTTTCCCTTTAGCCGGTGATAAAGAAAAAAAAGAAAGAAAAAAAAAGAACCCAAAACAGATTTGCTCGTGTCCAAGCACAAGTGTGTTTAGGCGAACGACTATGTGAGTCAGTGCCTGCTTTTTAATGGCTGGGTTCTGGTCTCAATCCGACACTGGACATCTGGATCACATCTCCCCATTTCTCTGCCATGCAATCAGAAACACTGGAACTGGACTCTCCACAGGACAAAATGTGGGCGCAACATGTCGTTAAGATTCCACTGATTTCGTCTCTGACAAGGAGGAGGATGATTTTGTGATGCCAAACAGACCAGTCATATAAATATTCTTACAGGGCCAGTTTCAAACTCTGGCCTGCACCAAAGTGCCTGGGGGGGGTAACACAGTTTAGATCTTAGCAAAATATCAGAAATGAAATAAGGCAGGCAATACACTACTCTGCAGGTGGAAAGGATTAAAATGTTATTAGCCAAACTCAAAAACAATATATTAATATTCTTCACAGAACACTAAAACCCAATGGTTGTAACACTTCGATTAACAGGCTGGGCATAAGGAATTGTTCTGGCTCAACTATATTCAGGGCTCTGACCAATGGCCACACATGAGGGATTTTATGTTGGATGATAACAGGGGCAAATATTCCAGCTACTGAAATCTGGATCCACATTAGGAACTGCAGTAGAGTACCGAGTGGATGCTGAGCCTTAATTTAAGGATGCATGGAGTCATTTAAAAAGAGCAAGATTCATTGGAAAAGTGGGGTTAGGACAATTATCATTTAACAGGGCTATACAGTGCAACATGCAACTAAAACAAGGTTCCTGTGTGCACGCCATTATAATTGACAGACTGCTTGCTAATCCGACCAGGCTCTGAGAAACTGATCCCATGCCACCTCACTTATCACCACTGGCTGCCTCTTTCCGACACTTTAATCACCCCTTTTTTGTACACTTTTAGAGCTCGGCTAGTTGCTCTCTGTCTCCCCACACATCAATTTGCTATGTGTCTGCAGCCCGCCAGGACCTCAGAGGTCATAAACGTGTGTGTTTGTGTGTGTGTGTGTGTGTGTGTGTGTGTGTGTGTGTGTGTGTGTGTGTGTGTGTGTGTGTGTGTGTGTGTTGCTGCAGCGTTTGGCCCTACTCAGGGACACCTAAGAGCGATGCTGGACTGTCATGTCTGTTCAAAAGCCACACAGCCTAAACGTTTATTTTTTGTTGCTGGATGCTGGTGTAAATATCCTGCATGGTAGGGCTGGAAATGTGTAAAGCAACTCCCAGTGAGCCTTTCCAACTGTTGTCATGACATTGGACAGAGACATGGTCGCTCAATCAATGTCTTTTCTGGTAATGTCTTTCTTTTTCTCACACTTTCTCCCAGCCACTTGTCTTCTTATGTGTGACACGTGGATGTGAAAGTGCTTTTTTACACATAATTTTTATAATGTGCCTCGACTGAGAATAAGTAGTATGTCGTTTTGGACAGAGTACAGCACAAAGATACTGGTGAACACAGGAGTTGCTGACCCTTTGTTTACAGGGTTACAAACATCTTTGGTAAATGTCTGTAATGCAACTCCATGAGCAACTAAACAGGTGAGAATAGAAACTAAAAACACTGAGGCGTTCTGTTCTGCATTCCTGCTATAATGAACTGATTTAACATCACCATGTGGCCTGCATCTCTTCTCCTACCAATTGAAATAATTTACTATAATGAGCCTTCTGCAGGTTTCAAACAACCCCCATCTAGCTCTTTTACAGCCACCTGAAAAACACAGCAGACTGCTCAGCACTCAAAGTACAAAGGTCCACAAGTGCTTCCAAAATGCCCATATTGGTTCAGACTCCAGCTCTGTATTAAACTGTGTGAAACTCCTTTACATATATATATTATTCTAAAATAACAGAACAACAAAAAGGACTAAAACAATCTGCTGATATCAACAAGGCCAAAAACAGAAGTGTATATATGAGGAGCTGACGAGTGTAAGCATGACTCTGAACTCTCATCTTTATTCTCTTCTTCCAGCAGCTTTGAAACACTAAGGGGGCAATCGTGTTCGACCACATCCGCAGCTATTAGTAACATTGCTGATTACAGTGAAATCTTCACACTTACTGAAGGGATGTGTGGAATGTCAAAAGGCATGTAAGGTGCATACCTGAACATGTGTGTCCCGTGCATGCAATTATCATAACGGGAAGGGTTTTTTTATTCTGACTTGATGCATAGTTACAAGAATAACATATACAAATAATACTTTTATTATATTGGCCCTTGGTGTAAATTACAGTGCCTGTAAAATTCACGACTTACACAAACGGCCCTGACAGAGCCCCAGGTGAGGTTACATTCTCACTGTATCATTTGCTTATCTCTATGTCAACATAAAATTTTCTATCATGAATAGCTCGTTCGACAAAAATGACTAGAATGCAGTGAAGACAGGAAGCTAAGTGGTTACAGCTCTAGGGTGTGAGAGAGACACTGGCACTTAGCAGAGCTTCATTATGGATTCTCTGAACTGAGTAAACTGAAAAAAGGGGAACTTGTTACCATGGGCAACACAAAGAAGACAGACCCCCCATGTCAAAGATATGCAGATCTGTAGTGGAGAGCAAAAACATGTATATGTACTGAGATTTCTCTGCAATGCAGTGGGCCCAACCAGACTGTGTGTGTGTGTGTGTGTGTGTGTGTGTGTGTATTGTGCATTGACATTCTGGTGTGTAGCTCCAGACATCCAAACTTAAATTAAACCAGAAAAACACTAAGAACATTCGAATGTGTTTCAAAAGGAAAATAATGAGTTTGGTAAGATCTTCAATTTTAAAAGTCCCTTTGTATGACTATTAAGTTATAGACCTCCAAACAAAAAATATTTTATTATTATTATTTATTTAATAATAAAAGGAAGAACGGGGCAGTGCACCTAAAAGGAAAAAGCTGTTTCCAAATAATGTATACAGTAGTACGCTTTAAAATAAAAATGGACAGAGTGCTTTAGAGGTACATGATATTTTAACCAAATCAATTCAAATCCTCGTGAATGTATCTGTTTTTACTTATAGACAGAATACTGGAGCTTCCACCGGCTAATTGAAGACAGGATACTGTTGGAAGATGCAGCTGATGAAGACAAGTATAGTCCCTTGCAAACAATATTTACTGCAGTCACTGTAACTTAGTTAGTAACTGCCACCCTGACCAAGACAAAAAGCTCAAAATTGCATGGATAGATGGACAGGTACTGTGTCAGACTCAGGTCACACTTTTCTGTTAGTGTCTTTACTAACATAAGAACAAACGGTAGAGATCACACAGAGTAATCTTCATCATCAGAGACGGTTCATTCCAACTCAACTGAAGCACACCATAAACCTGCCAGACGTTTATTTCTGGACAGCTTCACACCCTTAAAAAGGTGCATTCTGAACATTTTAAAACTACTGTGGCTATTTACACTCTATACATGGACTTCACTGCACATGATTTGACTTAAAATGCTTAGATCAGTTAACCAGTATCAGCCTCTCCAGGTCTAAGTTACAATTACATACATGGTACCACTCTATCTCTATATAAATATAGATCTGTTGAAATCTTAAATAGAGGGCCTCAAAGAGAAATAGTATAACAAGGCTAGCAATTTATTGACCAAACTACCCCAGGTCTTGGAAAGCTGGCAGCACTGAGTCATTTGATAGATTACTTAAAGTGTAATGAAAGAACAGTGGGATCATTAAGCGGTGATAATCAAATAAAATAAAGGTTCAGCAAGTATTCTAGGTTTTACCATATGTATGTTCTTGTTAACAGTGTTAAAAATATTTTGAATCATGACTGTTGCAGTTGGAAATCAGCTCAGATGTCTGATTGATGCCCCTATTTACTCCAGCATTTTACAGGCAGTAACTACTCTCTTTTCTGTGAGTACAATGATGACTTTTCAACAGATTTGCAAATGATCCAAATTGTCGATAAGGGGCAGTGGGTTTGCAAACTTGAACTTGGTTACAGTGAAAAATGTATTACTCTGCTATGCTCACACCCAAAAACAGCTAAAAAAACAGGCAGACACACAAACAGGATGGATGAGAAACACCAGCAGAGTCAGATGCACTTGCTACAAAATCAAAAATGTAATTTAGTATTTAATTAAAGAAATAGTTTAAAAACAAAACTACTGAGCAAACATAAAACAAAGCGATCTGAAAGCATGCAGGGGAAGATTTGTAAAAGCAAAATAAGTTTGGGATATTTTGATGGGACACTACAAATCAGACAATGCAATAAGAAACTTTACTGACACGTTATTGACACTTGTTAAGTCACGGCATAGGCAATGAGGGAAAAGTTGAAAACAGGAAATGAGTTGCACAATCTTAGCAATGCAAACTATGCCTTTATGTATCCCACATTTCAACAGATTACACCTCGATGATAACCTTGTGGTTGGAATGTGGGATGAATAAAATCATTTTCACAGAGTGAGACTCTAAAATCCAGTTACCATGTCTCTATATTGATTCATGCTTTATTTTAAAACAGCCATACTGTATGTGCAATAACTGGGTAGTGTTTCCTGACTCACCACAATCAAATCTGACCAAATTAATTACAGTCAGGATTATGCTCCATCAGTCGGGGTCTGTCTTTATTGGAATTAAAAGTTAATTTCAGGAATGTATATCAATCAAAACCTTATCAAAAGGATGGCATTGTAGTGAGAACATGTGTGGTCCAAACACCAAGTGAAGAGCAAGGTTTCATGGGGGCAACACTTCATGTCTTTGCACAGCTGTGAAAATACAGCCTCACCTGAACATCACATGATCCAAGTATTATAAGTGGAATACTGTATGTGTAATTAATATCAATAAGTGGAACTAATCATACAGTCCACACAAGGCTGAGTATGAGCTATAGCCTGACATCAGCCACAAGAGACTATCTGCTATCATTAACATATACAAAAAAAAATCACTTCTACAAATATTTAGCTGTTGAGTCTGTAGCTTTGAGAAAAAATAATCATAAGCCATTACAAAAGTCACACAATGGACCACAGTGAATCCAAAACATCTATCTGCACAGCAAGGAAGACACTCAGCCAAACATGTGTGAGGCATGTGAAGATTTTAAGATTAGATGTTCCCTAATTTTTGGTGTTGCAACATCTCGTAGTGAGCCTACTTACTCTCTCTCCTTCTCAGTGAGCCTGTCAGTGATGGTGTCCTTGATGGAGGAGCGTGAACCTTTGTGGATCACCGGATACCTAAGAGGGACTTGCAGGAAGCACGAGATCATCAGGACCAGGTGCGATGTGTAACCCAGGGCGACTGCCACGCTCCCATCATCCTTAGCTGCAGGACACAAAGTAAAGAGGGTTCCAGTAATCACATATTAGATATAGTTCTGTTGAGCAGACAAAGAATGGTGGTCTACATCAACACACTGAAGCCTCAAAGTTTTTATTTAATCTAACGCAAATCAAATTTTAAACTGCTTAAAAGTCAGTATTTTATAACATCAAGAACTTCAAAGCATACAGCCAACAATGTCTGCTTTGTTTGGAATGTACTTTTATTACATGGAAAAATAAATTGTGTTTACATAAACCATGTCGACATCTTGTGAATCCAAACAAAAATGTACAAACATCCAACCAAAGATAGCTTGGTAACCAAGCCTTCACAGGAAGAAGAGCAGTTGCATTGATGTGGGAAAGTGTTTTGAAAGTGATACAAAATGTGGCACAGCACACACACTACCAAAAACATACCCCATTTCTTTCGGGTATGTGCTTGGGAAGCAAAAGCATTACGTCTATCTATCCCCTCTGAGCCCGAATAATGTTTAGGATGGAAAACTGGATGCCTTCGTGAACATTTCTGACAGTAAGAGAAACTGCAAACCATCTCGCTTTAAGTACGAGAAATGGTTTCAAGACAACCCGCTAAGTGGTTTCACATTCTCAAACAGCAGAAGGACACTGCTTGAGGCAAAGACTTCAAATCACCGTGGTCTTTATCTTAATGCTTTGAAACAATAGACTATGGCAACAGTGAGTGGTGGACTCTTTGGCACTCTTTGGACTATGTGCTTTTCAACGTCACACAGAAAGCCGGCTTAGCATCAGTATTATTCCTACACTTTTTAGTCCATAGCTACAAAACCACCTGGAGTACACAGCTTCCTGGCCTCTGGTGTCTTTGGATGATGATGCTACACTAAAAAGGAATAGCAGGTCAACTAAAGGACATGCAACTATAAGCTACACCTTAGGGTGCAAGTGGAGAGTGCTGATTTCTTGTCCAACTGAGCTGACAAGGAAAGCTATTAAATGTAAAAGACTGAAGGGCCTCAGCAGAGTGCAGAGTTCCACTTTGACCTCCAATGGGATTAGGACTCCAACTAACCCTGACCCTGATCTCTAATGTGGAACATCCTCCCCTGTAGGCCTTTTTAAACCGACTACAACATCCATGCAGACAGTTCTAGACTTGATCTAGCTTTCTTTGGGGCAGGCATTATACAAATTAGAGCAAGGGTCAGCAATGAGGTAAAAATAGAACATATGCTTCTCCATTCTTTGTTTCTAAGGTCTCTACAGGTAGGGCCATTGCAAAATGTCTAACGGTCACAATAGTTATGTTAGTGTGTAAATATTAATAGATTGCATGACAGCTCTTCTCTACATTTCTCAAACCACAAGCCACCTGACCAGGAGGGAGGCCACACAGGGAAAGGTAGTTAGCAGGTGTTAGGCCTTTTATCTTCTGCCACAGCAAATGCTGCGTTGTTTCCTCACTGCTAGGTGTTCACCTATGCAGGACTGGAAGGCAGAAGAAGACACAGGCTTCCACCTTATGGGAAGTGATTGCTGCAAACACAAAGGGGATGGCTGTCACTACTGTGCACTTCACTGTGCTCTTAAAAGATGTTAGCAGGTGGAGTGCGACAGCAGGGAGCGGAGGAGATTGGGAGCAGTATTTTTGAATTATGGTTCAGAGGCCTGCTGGGGCTCACCAGCTGTGAGGAAGGGGAGCTGGAGAATGTAGAGTGGACAGTGGCCATTGTGTTCTCAGTATTAGACAAGTGCTGCAGACCAAAGAAAACCATTCATTACCCATTCATCCCCAACCCCCACCCCTCAATTCATCAATTCTAGTGAGAGGTCATGAAGTCATCAAGTTTCCCTTGCTGTGACAGCAAATCCCATTTATCATACATTACACATACAGCGTGACCCTTACTCTAACCTACCACACCAACATGATAACAAGGGCTTTGTGGCTCAAACTGCCTGCTGACAAAACTTTTTTTCAATGGCCTGTTGCCCAACACTGTGACTTTGATATTAAACCATGTGGTTGTTGTGGCTGTGTCTCATGGGGTGGTGGAACCTAATACAAAAGCATCTTGTGACTCTATAAGACTGTGGTAGTGCTGGACAACTCCTCCACCAGCAGCCAACGAGAAATCTGAAAGGGTTGTTCAAAAAACAGAAGAATGCAAACCAACCGGCTCGAAACATCTTCCTTATTTAAAGACTCTTTCTTCTTTCTTACCTTCCTATTTCTTTTAGCTAGATCAGTATGGGCCTCTCCTTGTTGGCACTATGAATTACAGAAACACTGAAATTGTATTCATTAATTCTGTCTGTCTTCTTACTGCACGGCCAAGAAATGAAATGATGCAAATTAAACACACACTCAGAAGAATAATATAAGGTAAAAGAAAAGAAAACAAGCCCAGGAGGGTTTGTGCGTGCAGATCTGTTCATTTGAATTCTAAATCCCAGGACACACTGCGTATATGAGCAGCGTGTTTGTGTCGCGGAACCTCTTGCTGTTCATTTTGGCGCTCATGGTTAGATTAGCCACACAGCAGATCAAGAAAGAAATGATCTGTTGATAGTCATATTGACATTAAACCAGCAACATTGCATCTTTTACTACAGTTTCAATGTCTATATCTATAGAATATGTCACAGACAAAAAAATATATATAAATATTCTATTTTTAACTCCCCAGTTACAATTGAGCATGCAACTCTTTCTGTCTAAACTAAATATAAATGAAATGTACGGATATTGAAATGAAAAATACTAATATTGATGGTGATTAGAAGAAAACTCAAAGTAGAAAGATAGTGCTGGCAGGAGCAGTGCTGCAGAAACGCTGTCTGTGTTGAGCCGAAGCAGCTCGAGGCAGCCGTCACGCACTGGTAGAGGAAGGTCGTGTGGTCCGGGCAGAAGACTGTCTTTGCCACAAGAAAGTGATTATGTTTGTGCTCAATCATTGCCAAAGATCTCTCACACACTATCTGAGGTCAGACATGTTATGTGTGTGTACATTGTGATTTTGATTGAATAGAACTAGCCAGAGGAATGTCAACCTTTGCCAACTAATAAAACTTTTGACTCTCTAAAGATGATACAATTATGTCATTATGTCTTTTATGCATTAAAATGACATACCGATAATTATAAAATTATGTAATTTATGCCTGTTAAAGACTGTAATACCTTAGCACAATAATGCCAAATTGCCATCTCCGGCGGCCAAACTTATATCATAGATGCTTTTTCTATGAGATCATCTGCCTTCAAATTGGTAAAATGTTAAACTACTTTGATTCACCAAACATCTACATATAACCACAAGCATTAAAGCTAAGGCAAAACATTTGGTCAGTATGCCTCACCACAGCGTATCCCCCTGTGACCCCGAAACACAAAAGCAGGCCCCATCAACAATTACCTTGAAAGTCTTCAGAGTTTGGCAGCTTCACTCCACAGATGACATAATCTGACTGATTAGCCTGTGGATTTAAATAAGAGGTTTCATATATAAGACAATGATCAGACAGGAGAAACAGACCCAGACAAGATGAAACCGTGTGTGGGACGAAACACCATCGTTGCCACTGGCAGAGTCACTAGCTTATTTAGTTTGTATGCCAAATGTTCTAGGAAATGGAGTGACTGTAGCATCAAAGGCATGTTAAACAGAAAGGTAATGACTTCGGATGCTCTCCTAAAAAACTGCTCATTACTTTGGGGGAAAAAGTTTGCAGTTTGAAGTTTGAAGATGCAGTTTGCATCATCATTATCTCATCATTATCTGCACCCTTTCTGCTTTATCAAAGCCTTGGCTTTATAACCAGATAATTCTTTGCAGTTGCCTTGTCAACAATGTGTTGTGTAGCAGTGTACCATCAGGCCCAACTCACCACATCAATGGGGTAGATGTAAGAAAGCTCAGAGAGGAGCTGACGACAGCGAAAGGTGAGCTGGGCGTTGGACTTAAGGAACTGCTCTCTGGGGAGACAAAACCAGACACAAGGACGACACGATTAGGAAGGAGACGGCTGGCAGAAGGAGAGAAAAGCTAAGAGTGGAGGATGTAGGAAATGGTAAGGCAAATGAGGGAATAGAGAAAGAGCAGGGATGAGATCGTGAGGGAAGGAGTGGACTTGAAGAGATGGGAGGAAATGGACATGAGCAGCAGAAAAGATCCAGGCTGGGTAATGCTCCACAGGGACCCAGTGTAAGGCATAAAAGTAATTGAAGTCACAGAAAAGATAAAAGATTTATGACAAACAGAGAGGAGAACTTATTTTTGCCACATAACGATGTGTGATAGCAGGTTAATGTTGGTTCAAGGGGATGAAAGGTAAGTGACTCATCAGTGAATCATCTGCACTTTTACTAGGCAGCTTATATCCATTGTTAGTTGTGCAGGGTCTATCAACAACAGCTTGTTCCACTATCAGAGCAGGCTGGAGGACATTCTGAAATTATGACCTATGACAACTGGAGAAGTCTGCATTTTTGCTTTACAATGACAAGTACTGGGGTCTGACCAGGTGTGTATGTTGTTTTTATAGTTGGTGCTTGCAAGACTGCCCTGATTTTCCCTACAGTCACACAATTCTGAGCTATTCTAGAAATTGTAAGACTATAAGAAATCCTATGTGCTGAATTACAATCAAGGTCTTCTTGTTCATGTAAATGGATGTTGAAGCTGTTTGATACATTTTAACAGGTGGTCGAAATGCCCTGTTGGCTGTCCTCTCCCTTATCTGCCAGCAATATAATATCACTGAGGAACCGATGTGGTGAGTGCAGGTGATTTAAAAGCTACTGTTGTACCAGAGAGTAAAGGTGAATTCATACAGTGTACTGGACTGTGCATGTAAAATCATCTAGTTATTGAGTTGTGTGAAATGCATTCAACATGTATGCTCAGTTATGAGCAGCTGCTTAGCTGCCTTTTATGAATGCTGCGAGTGCTCTTTGGGTGTCTTCTACAATATTTACACCACTACTTGTGAAGCAGTGTGGGTAATAGCTCATCATTTAATGCAGA
Source organism: Nannoperca obscura (assembly GCA_036024295.1). NCBI lineage: Eukaryota > Metazoa > Chordata > Actinopteri > Centrarchiformes > Percichthyidae > Nannoperca > Nannoperca obscura. The sequence goes on from JAVQJL010087061.1 coordinate 20,547, forward strand.
TGAAAAGAGATTTTAGGGGGAAAAGGGTTATTGAATGTGATGCACCCTCCCATCTATGCTCCTCGCCTTTCGTGTGAATTTCCTCTTTGGCTTTGCCTGTGGTTAGCAGTCTCTTATCATTTCCCTTCCCAATGTGCAGCTGCTTTGTACAAAGAAAAAAAGAAACAGATTGGTGTGTAATGATTGTTTGATTTGAAATGATTCATCTGACCAGCAGGCTTTGCCTTACTGGTTAAGCCCATGGTGCAAGGCCTTCACAAACCCCTGTGCTAAAACATGTTTCCCACTGCCCTTCTTAATGTATCCTACCAAAGCACTACTTATGCCAGCTAAATGTAAATTAACACAATGCACACATCCTGTGGAAGTACTGAGATTTGTTTACTATTACTATTATACTATTTCAAATTAAAGTATCAAAAATGAAAGTACTCATTCGGCAGTAAATGTATTGCAGCAGAAATATAAAGTAGCATCATGGAAATACTCAAGAAAAGCACAAGTACATCAAAAGTGAACAGTAAAAGAAAGTACAGTTCTTGAGTAAATGTACTTAGTTACTTTCAACCTCTGGTGATCATAAGAGAGTTGGTTTAACACCTTAAGTATACTACTGCAACCTAGAAAGGCAAAGTACATTTATCCTTTAAAAAAGTACACTCAACACAACAACTCCAGCTACTACAACTGAAGACACCCTGACTGATATCTTTTTGTCCCAATTGTTTGAGAGATGTTCAGCAGCAGATGTGAAATATTAAACAGGGATGGGAAAAGGCTGGGAAAAAATGTGCATACTCAACATAACCTTTCCCGAGCTGAAAGGTAAAAAAAGATGTTCAATAAAAAGAGACATTTCCACGAAAAACCATCAACGACAGACATTTCCAAGGAATGGATGTTAGGCAGATGTACAAGTGTCGGTGTTCATTTCCTGTTTGCTGGGTCTCTTGGCCCCGGTTGGCCTTCCTGGGGATCTGGTTTACCCTCTGTGACTGCCAGGTACTTCTCAGACAAACACAATGTTATCCAGCGTCGGCACCCGCCGAACACGTCTCCCCACAGGCCAAGGCAAACACAGGCCACTAGGCTTTTTAGCACAATGTGCAAACTCTCCGCTGAGAATACACAAATAGGCAGCCGCAAAAACCTCCCCTTATTTTGAAAGAGCAAGGTGGGAGGCAGGGAGCAGTGTGAAGTCTCATCACAATGGGTCATCAGGTCACATCATTCAGGGGCTCTGTGTAATGTCCAGTTGACATGCATTTGACATACATGCATTTAAAAAGTGTGTTTTCTATGCAGATATCAAGCAATAGCTAATTAGAGGTTCACACATACCTCTTGGCAGTGCATTCCTTCTGCAGCTTGGTTAATGATTCTTTCTCCTCCTTCAGACTCTCGTGCTGAGCAGAGAACGCTTCCTCTGAAAGAGACAAAGAAGAGAAAAAAAAAAAAAGAATAAATTATCAGGTGTGTGTTCTCTTCTGCTACATCTTAACAGCCAGGTGGGCTTGTGTTTGGTTGGCTGCCATCCGCTGTTAAACCTAAGCGAGATCAAACAGCTCTTTTGATCAGGCCAAAACCATTTCCTTTTGACACCACATAAAGCCAAACAACATATGTATGCAAATTACAGGATTTGTCAGACTCTGTAAATACAGAGCTGTGTAAATAAATAAAATGAGACAGATAAGAGACAGTGATGATACAGCTTGTGGAAGTTGTGTAACTGTGATATTGGCAAGCTCACAATAACTCAGTGTAGCATAACACCAGAAAGAAGGAAAGTATAATTTAGGGTTGTAACAGAATATTTCTTTAATCTGTGGGGTGGCAGTCAAATTCAACAGAATAGTTGCACATTAATTTCAATAAACAAGAGGTTTGACAATTTAATGCACTTGAACACAGAAAACACACACACACATATTATATATATATATATATATATATATATATACACTACCGTTCAAAAGTTTGGGGTCACATTGAAATGTCCTTATTTTTGAAGGAAAAGCACTGTACTTTTCAATGAAGATGACTTT
>JAVQJL010087066.1:0-17886 GCA_036024295.1 Nannoperca obscura
TCTTTGTGTGTGTGGAAGTTGGTCTCGACCGGCTCCATGTGATTGAGTGCCCTGAGATAACTTTGTTATGATATGGCGCTATATAAATAAAATTGAATTGAATTGAATTGAATATTTATGCATATGCACATACACAACTTTGCCTGTGCATATGGCTTGATGCTGTCGCCTACAGTAGAAAAAGATACATGTCCAGATGGTCCAGAGAAAAACTCTTAACTTTATATATACCCATACCTATACACAGTGATTAATGTGTTGAAGTACACTAAGAACTAAATATGTGAGAAGTACTTATTGGGATATATTCATTTATATAGGATACTGAAGCATGTAGTTACAGTAAATTACTGTTGTTTTTTCTGGTAGGCATGAGATCTGTTTCCATGGAAATATTCAAATAAGGATTGTTCATGAGTATGCGTATAATATCTGGATCTGCATGATCCCAGGCTTTTTTCTTTGTTGATGTGATGGGACACTGTTGCAGTTTCACTAAGTCTCCACCATTACCACGTAGTCTGCCAAGGTCACAGCCATTTGTCATCAGACTCTACATCTGTAAGTGGGCACTTCACCTCATTTTGCCCTGGTTTATAAGCAGCATCATTAGGCTAGTGCTCTAATGATTTGCACACAAACACATGAACACATGCACACAAACATATTCCTGATTTCTATAACGGGACTCTAATTTAACCTATCGCGTCTACAAGTGTCCATGCAGCTTAATCGTCCTTAAGCAAGACACTGGATTAGAGGGTAGACAAAGATTTTGAAAGGATTTTCCGGTTCAGGTCGGGTGGGCAAGCCTACTTGACATGGTGCTTCCTGTTCAGTGCTGGGGTTTGATATTTACATGACACATGGACACAACACACAGGCGGTAAATATTCATGGATAGAGGAGCTTAACTAGAAGTATGAGGCTTGAGCTCCACTTTACACAGGATCTGAACTACGTTTACAGCTCCAGGGTAGCTGTTCTGTATCTGACCCTGACCTTTGACCTCCCTGCAGAGACTGGCAATAACAAAGTGCTTCTAGGAGTCAGTAGGCTTGATCAGTAATTTAGATCATAACACAAAATATGGAAAATCGTGGTTTGCAGCTGACTATGCCACCTCATGTTGGACTATTGTTACATCACATATAAACTATAGAACACAATTTACAATCGATCAACACCAGATAAATACTGATTCCAGTTCGCGCTTAATTAATCCAGATTCAATTCTTACACTTCAACTATCAGTTCAATTAATAGTTCGTTTATTAACTTAAATATACAAACATACTGCATAAAATAAAACGTAAAATGAACAAATAAACCAATTGGTCTGGAAAATATTTCATACATAATACAATTCTGTCAGTAAAATGACCAAACAGAGTCACGTTCCAACATGTTCAGGTTGGAGTATACTGATAGTGAATTAAGTTCATTTCAAAATGTACTCAGATCTTATCGCCACACACGCACAGACATGGTTCGGGTGGTGTAACACTTCTTCCTACTTCAGTAAACGACCTGTGTGATGACAGCTGGAACCTTGTAGTTCTCAAGTGATCTTCCACTGTACAAAAATGACGTATCCCGGATACGAGAGGTGCCATCTTGCGCTGGTGACGTAATTTAGAGCCAGAGTCTACGCAGTAATGATCCACAATTAGGGGTGGGTGGATCGATCCAAATATCTAAAATATCGATCAATACCAGCGTGATGGGATCGATACTTTCATTTCAGTTTTTCTGAGTGCAAACGTTGCTGCTTTGACATCATTCATGCAGGCTTTGCCCCAAGTTCAAGTTCCCACTCATACACCTGCCTGAACCAAGCACTGCACACTGATAAAAATGTCAAAAATTTCATATATAATGACAATAATAACTAATGAAAGCCACAAAAAAATCTAATTAAAACCAAATGTATCAGAAAACATACAAACATCAGCGTAAAAAAACTACCTCAAATGACAGAAACCATCTTTGGGAGCATTTTATTTGACGTGTGCTTTGAGGGGGCGGGGTTTATGACCTATACTTTAGACAGCCACTAGGGGGTGATCGAGATGTTTTGGTGATCGAGATGTTTAGGCTTTACTTTTGGGGAGCTGTCATGTCCTTCATCTTTACATACAGTCTGGGCAGTACTGATAAATCTCTCACCACCATCACTAGAACCAGTCTATGACATGATTTCTATGTCTGGTCAACCTGAGCACATAACCAGATGTATCATGATGCATAACAAGCGGATGCTTCATCGTCATCTTCATCTTAAATTTCAGAGAAGCACATTCAACAGTGTTGACTATTAGATACCATTCTTTCATTCCATACCAGGATCCAGTACCATCCTTGCTGTTCCAAAGCTGAGATTTATTATTAATATTATGAAGTATGAAGGTTTGAACAATACCACAATGCGATTTTAGCTGGATATTGGGCCAGCATTCAGCACCACTGGTACTCCTGTATCTCTGTTTTTGGATAATTTTACGACATCGTCAACATGGATGTGTTTTGCTTTTATTTTTGTCACTGGACAACAACAAAGTAAATTAAAATCCTATTCCATTTCATCTGAATCACAACAGTCAATTGAGTTTGGCAAATACAGTCTCAGCTCTCTCTCTCTCTCTCTCTTTCTCTCTCTGTCTCTCTCGCTTTGGTAAATAAACCTCTATCCACTGAGCATGGGGTAACCATAGAAACTAGAAACTAGGTTACAAAGTACTGTACATAAACAACAGTAAAGTGCACTAGAGCCTACAGTCAATATTCCATCAACAAGATGTTCCAAAGAAAGACGTTGAATATCAAATACACAATATAAAACCTTTGTTTGTCAGGATGTGTGAGTCTGTCTGAGGAGGCCGCTTTATGGAGTGAATATAGTCTCAATATTATTTGTAAATGTGTATTACATGATTTGTGAATGAAAATCAAGATTTGAAAATATTTTGCTTAGAGATTTTTAACTTCTGATCTGATCCTTTTCGCTTTCAAAGTTTCCTGCGCTTAATTTTTTCTTTTGGGATTTTGAGACTGTATTAATTGCTGATTGCAGCTCCATAGGTTTGTAAATACATGCTGCATTTAATTGCTGGTGGAAAACTGGGACATCTGGGCTTTCGGCGTATTTGTGTTTAATTTCAAAGTGGTAAAGACAATTTGTCACTGCTTGATCAGAGCACATACATTTACCACCCAAAGACTATACAGTAACCTATAAATGTAAATATATGGTTTAAATAAATTATTTACACTTAAATGAATTGAATCTGGATTAATTAAGCGTGAACTGGAATCAGTGTTTCTCTGGTGTTGATCAATTGTAAATTGTGTTCTATAGTTTATATGTGATGTAACAATAGTCCAACATGAGGTGGCATAGTCAGCTGCAGACCACGATTTTCCATATTTTGTGTTATGATCTAAATTACTGATCAAGCCTACTGACTCCTAGACGCATTTTGTTCCTGCCAGTCTCTGCAGGGAGGTCAAAGGTCAGGGTCAGATACAGAACAGCTACCCTGGAGCTGTAAACATAGTTCAGATCTGTGTAGAGTGGAGCTCAGGCCTCATACTTCTCTCTGAACCCCACCTTAGTCCAAGAGAGTAGTAACCGAGCCTGACCCGAACCTGACAGGCCGTCTGTTTTTAATATTTTATAAAATAATAATAAAATGTATTAAAAAAATTATTATCCAGTTAAGCCGAAGCAATTTGTGTAAATTTGTCACATTATTGAGTCTAAAGGGATAAAGCAAACAAAGAATTGATGCCAGTAACGTGACATAACAATTTACGTAACATTTGAAGGGTTCATTTACAAAAAAATAGATTACCTCGTTTTTCTTTATTTTCAAGATCATCTTTTTTTTATGCACTCCAATTAAACTGGTGTTGGTTTATTCATTTTAGGAAGATGTTTATCTGTTTTTTCAACTCTTCATTTCTCCTCATGACACATAGTGTTTATATTAATAAATAAATCAAAAAGACATTATGAAATAAATAATCATATGGATTAATAAAAAATAAAAACCCAATCATTCCTACTCAGCTTATTATTATAAAATGTTATTTCATCCTGTTTCTTTTTACAATAACAGAGTTTATTGCAGGTAAATGTTTTTTTCATTCCATTAGTTTGTTTATATTTCTCAAAATAATTTTACCCAAATAACCGTTTAATTTGATTTATTTAATTGGTCTTTTCATCACAAAGTCTTTGTCAGTCAGAACAAATGGGGCAGAGCCGTTATGTGATTGGATGTCACTTTGGTCTGAGTACATCCCATTTCTGGATCTGCCCTGTTCGTCCTGACAGATGGACAAATAATTGTTTATTTAATATTGAACACTTTGGGTCTCCATAATAGAGCTCCAAACTATTAAAAACCCATGTTCTTTCATTACAATAAATGTGGGAACATTTATTTAAATGTGTGTCTTATTGTAAATATTCATAGGGCAGCTAAAAAAGGTTCCCAACACATGCACTGTTTATTCCTGTTTGACTAATGTTTTCTGAAAACTACAGTGCCCAGCTGCTTTAGGAAACTACAGTATGAAGACTCACTTATTATAAGTCTACAGGGGCGCCCCAGTAGCACACCGGGTAGAGCGCATAGGCCTCGATGCAGGGGCTCTTTCCTGCATGTCGCTCCCTCTCTCTCTACACTTTCCTGTCTCTCTATCTAGCTGTCGCTATCTAATAAAGGCCAAAAGTAAAAAAAAATACCTTTAAAAAAAGGTGTCTGCATAGTTGTGACCTGATTTAAGGATTCGTCTCTTCAGCAGGAACCAACGGGATTGAGTGCTACATACAGGGATGTCAGAAAGTATTGAGAGACAGAATAACACATCGTTGATGTTGTGGGATTTGTTCACAATCAGAAAAATATAGGATAACGCTAGACTTATGCTTTAAGTCTCAGATCTTGTAATGATGAAAAAGTTATGAATAAGAGTTATGATCCAGGCTAAAACATACAGCATGTTTCACTAGTTCAAGTATGCATTGCAGACAAAGTTCAAATCAAAATGCACCTCCATTGCTGGTGGTGTATGAGAAAATTCTTCCCCCTTTGATATTTGCCGTGGCTTCAGGTGATGACTTGAATTTTCTCTGAAACAAATTCTCCTCCAGTTTCACCCTTTCTCAAGTAAATGTGTTGCTCTAGAAAGGACTCTGTCCTTGCTACCTAATCCCTTATGTTGGACTTAAAGCTATAGGCTTCCTCTCTACTGCAGAGCAGTTGTATCAGCAGACACACAGAGCTGGGATTAGTTTTGAGCCAATTAACTGCTTTAGGCACTATGGCTGATTTCTGTATTAGTGTGTCCCTGTGGGGAGTATTTCCGTTCACATCTTTAGATATTAATGTGTGTTTGTGTATCCATGAGAGGCTTTCTTTGAGGGAGTCTCTGTGTGTGAATGTGAGCAAGTTTGGGTGTTGGTGAGTGTGTGGAAGGCCTTCATCTCGACTGTCTTTGATGCTGTCTTTCCTGTTTTTTGTGAAACATGGGGAATTGCACTGTGGCACTTTACTGTCTAAAGACAGTAGAGACTGCAGCCTCTTAAGTCCACTTTAATTGGTCGGAGAGGGATAATAAGCTTGTTTTATTTCAGAAGGAGTGATGAGCAGCAGAAAGCCATCATAACATAGCTAAATTGGAAGGACCTGTACTTTGTTCTGACCCCATGCTATCAGCGATTGGAAGGAAATGATTCGTCATCCCATGGAAAGTGATGACAGTTGATTTGTGGTTGCCGTCCTCACTGATGTAACGTCTCCCACCTGTGTTGGAGGGTTCACTTTTTCTTATTTTCAATTCTGAAGCAATAAAAAGATCTGTTCAGTATCTTGAGCCAGTCAATATCTCGAAGAGGACCAATATGATTTGTTGTGAACACCCCACTATTACAAACAGACCTATACTGGCATCGTTTGGTTATTGTGTTGTGGCGACTCATGTGTTTTGGCCTATGCATGTATCAGTAATTGACTATAATTGTCAGGTTTGTGGATGGGATGTCCTAGAATAGTTATGTGTACTTTTATGTGCTGGTGGCGTGGCTCTATTGATGGAAGTGTTGGCCTGTCGGTTTAGTGGTCTACCACTTTGATCCAGACTGAAATAGCTGAACAACTATTGGATGGATTACCATTACATTTGGTACATATATGCATGATGGCCATAAGATGAACCTTAATGACTTTGGTGAACCCCTGACTTTTCCTCTAGCGCCATTATAAAGTTGATATTCGTAGTTTTGACTGAACTATCCTACGCAACTATCGGATGGATTGCCATCAACTACACATAGTGTTTAGTGCTGTTGATCAGCAAATATTAGCCTGCTAACATGCTACACTAAGACGGTGGAAATGGCAAATGTTATACCTGCTGAACAGCAGTATGTTAACATTGTCAGTGTGAGCATGTTAGCATGCTGACAGAAGCATTTAGCTAAAAATCCATCAAAGACATGTTTAACCATTTGGAGATAAAAGTGTTCATCTGTCAAAAAAACATCACATATTAAGAACATGTTTAAACAAAATTGCCTTGTCATTTTTAGGCCTTACAGCATCTTCTCCAAAATGGGTTCTAAAGCTGCTCCTGCTACCAGGTTGAATCATTTTGACCTTCCAGGATTTTTACTGTAGATGCACCTCAGTGTGGATCCTTACATATCTGATATATGCAATCAACATGTGGCAGTGTTGTTGATCAGCTCACCTTTTAACAAGAGCAACAAGAGCTTGCTCAACTCATTATGTGCTGATAAGCATATAATGAAGCAATTATATTGTGCAAATTATTCAGTCAGTGATTGCTGCAGTGGGGGGAGGCCTGCACATTTACAACACAATTATGTAATTCATTTCTTACATTTATATTATTGTTATGTAGTCATGCTGTTGCAAAATCTCTGCTTAGGTTGGTTGGTTGACAAATGGCAACATTTGTACTGCAAACTAAAACCAAATTCCCATTTGTTGTGGTTCATTTTTGTTGCTTTTGTCTTCTGCATCTGACATCTGACCCTTAAGTATGAGGTGTCTGAGTGTCCTTGAATACACTAGCAACTTTGCTTGAGTGGTTGAAGTTGCAAAATAGGTGCAAGCCTGATCAGCATTTAAACGTATGTGGCCAATACACAACACAAACACCCACACATACACACACTTCTAATTTGCTTATGTATGACTGGCGCTAAAGCTTTACCTTGACCAACACTATCATGCTGCTTCCTTCTCTCAGTGCCAAAGAGCACTCAGTCTTCTTCTCGCAAATCATGGCATCTTTGCTGCAGTATCTTGCACAAAGACACTTGAGCAGGGCTGATGCTTGCAGACACATGAGCACCATTTTCTCTATTTGAAGTATTCCTCTTTTCAGAAGGTAGTTTTCTTTATTATACCATTTTGTACACCCAGTTCAAATGGATGTACAAAATGCGTAAAACCTCCTTCTCTGTCTTCTTTTTCGTATCTTTTCTGTGCCCCATTGAATCTGACATATCATAAATCATCCTAAAAGACCACACACAGTGTCTTTGCCCTCTGTGGCGATGTCATGGTGAGGCAGACTGGTTACTATGGCTATTTCCAGTGGCTGGCCCTTTGATGTTTCATAGCTGCTTTTCCTGCCCATGTTGTAAAAGCACACTTTGGTCAACCAATCAGAACTGACACTGGTCTTTTAATGTTTCATATAGCCATGGCACCCTACTGGGAATCAAGTCATTAACGCGGGACCAGTGCAGGCCTTTCCTTGTAGTATGCTAATTATGTTTGGTTGAGCAAATTGGAAGATACAGTCTGGGCGCACATCATGGTTATTCCTCAAAGGAAAGATCACACAAGAGTTTGGTGAAATTAGTCTAGCTTCTATTGACTGATCATCATCATTCCTACGTGAAATTGACACTGTCTAGTTTTTGTGAGACAAAAATAATTGAAAAGAGGTTGTTGACTATGTCTACAGAAGGGTAGACCTTGTTTAGCTTAGGTCCCACCTTTGACAGGTGGATTGTGGGTGGAACTGGCTGTCAAAGTGCACCAGGGGGGATGGGAGGCAAAAAGAGCTGTCACAACAGGATAGTGTTGATAGTATAGTGTTGATGAATGAATGGCTGGCTGGATGAATTGCTGGGTGGATGAATGGCTGGTAATCACAAGACAAGGGGGTTATTGGGTGTCAAAGGAAATAAATAGCATAATTTTTACATCCAAAAATATTAGCATCAGTTACGTTATTGTCAATCTAACATTTGAAACAGCATCCCGATAATAAATACAATCACCATGGTTTCAGGGTAGGCTATAGTTCATATACAGTAGGAGGTGTTGAAAAGTTGCTATTTTTAACAGGAAGTGTTAAAAACCGATGCTGTTCGTTTTCAAAAGATTTAATGGTAGCAGATGGTTCTTTTTTTCAGTGAGCAGAGTGAAAGACAGGGCAATATGGACACTTTATTAGTGCAGGCACCAGAGTGTCTGTGTGTATTTAGTGCTTTGTTTGCATGACATGTTTTTGTGTATCAAAGATAAGTAAATTGTTAATAATGTCACTATCACATGAGAGACCCCACTGCAACCATAGAAAAAAATGAGAAGCAAATAAACAGTGGTCCAAAACAAAATGAAAAGCTCAGAGGGACAGCCTTACCACCAGCAGCATCATTATCTTGCAGCTGTACTAGTTCATGTGGTTTAGAGCCAAATGTGTTCATCGCTTTTATTCATGCAAAAGGAATCAATACACCAGATGCTGTGCAAACAAGTGTCTCTGGAAATATAGTGGGAAAACTGATCCCCACCGTGTGGTAAGAAAAGTTTCTTCATTATTCTTCATTATTGTATTGCAATGATGGCGGTGTCAGTCAGTCCACCACTTTTTGGACTATTGGATGAATTGCCATGATATTCTGTACAAACATTTGTGGTCCCCAGAGGATGAATCTCACTGATGTTGGTGATTCCCTGACTTTTTCTCCAGCACCACCAGCAGGTCGACATTTGTGGTTTTGAGTGAAATGTCTCGAAAGCTATTGGATGAAAATTTGGTACAGACCATCATGTCCTAGATGTTAAGTTTGACCAGTACTTCGGTTAATAACCAAATACATGCTTAACTAATCACATTCCTGTCAGCCTTAGCCGTACTTTGTGCGTAAAATTTAAATTGAATTTCTCATTTTTCATACACATGATAAAATATTGTCTTGACTTGAATGTCATATTTGGCCTACTGACTCTGTGGAAGTTACCGAAATGCATATTGAATACTTCATACGTGGCAACAACCTACAGTTTAGCAGTTTTTTTCCATTGACCACTCATTTTTTTGTCACATTTACACCATCTGCTGGACCGGGACCAGTGGAGCTGGCAACAGTTAATATTGTGGTAATGGACAGTTATGTCCTGCGAGGCTACTGTAGAAGTAAACAGGGGTTGAATAAAGTCAGGGTTGAAAGTACCACAAAGTGCCCACTTCATATTGATTACACAAATATTAGACCTAATTTATAACTTAATTTCTTTAAAGACTGCATAGAGTCACTAAAAGTCTCTGCTTGTGCTGCTTGAGCATGTGCGCCCGCCACTGATGCTAACACTAAATTGGTGAATATAGTAAACATTATGCCTGACAAAAAGCATAAAGCAATTTAGCAATTAGCTCAAAACAACGTTGTGCATAAGAACAGCCTCACAAAGCTGCTAGGTTGGCAGTAGACTAAGGATTGTTAAAGATTGCTGTCATTAAGAGCAAACTGAAATAGCAAATAGCAAATATCTGGTGACTAATATTTCTAAATGACTTACATTCATAACTGAAGTTCTGTATATCTTGTTGCCATTGTAGTATTTGAAATGTAAACATTTAATAAGAAAGCATAGAATACTCTGAGATAGTCATCTCAGTCCTCACACATACTGTAGAAAACCCCCAATGGTGTACATAAAGTGTATAAATCACAGCAATGTGAGCCAGTTTGAAGAGAAACCTAACTATTCATATTTGTTATCAAAGAACAACACTACAAATGTTTACCAGGCTTCCATTGTTAGCTTTCCCTACAGTGATGATGTATCAGTGTGTGCAAGTAAGGCTGGTGCAGCAATCTGGTGTAAGTCAACAACAAGCCTCGCAGCGCCCTCCGAAAGATTGGATGAAGTGAAAAGAAGAGGAGAAGTCCCAAAAGAACCGCTTTGATGTCATACACAAATAAGCTTATTGTTAGAGCCGAGGCCTGCAGGGAAGACTGCGGTACAAGTGTTGTTTAGCAGGAATTATGAACATTAACATTGAATGTTAAGTGGCTTAATTTTGTCAACAGTATACCAGACCATGGTGCATATATAGCATGAACAAGACACCACTCTGCATTGTAAGTTATAGAACTGTTTGAAGAGCAGAACATCTATACATTTTAAATGAGATTTAAAATCACTTGGCCTGGAAACATTCTATTAGAAATGATGTATTAATCAAGCAGCAGCTTGGCCTTAGCTTTCCTGAATGGTAAACAACTAATTAAACACTAACAAATCGATTACAGTGCCGAGCAGTATTATTACACATGCTAACTAACCAACCAAGCATCCTCATGATCACCCCCACATCCAGCTGGAATGGGAGCAATTTATGTCCCCTCCCAGCCTCTGTGATTGTGCTGTCACTGCAACAGCTGTGAATTGACACTTCTCCCTTCCTCATCCAGCCTTTCAGCAGTAAGCCACCAGCACAGTGCTGTAATAAACCTTCTCAGGGACCCAGGGTACTAAAGGGATTGGACTGATATTGCAAAAGAAGAGAGAGCTCACTAGCTGTGTGCTCATGACAGTGTGGGTATCTTTCCTTCCTTGATAATATGCCCTCTCTTTACAGCTATACAGCAATTTATGCATTTGCGCAATGGATGTGAACAAACTTAATGATCTTTAGATCAAACAGTAAACAGTGGCTGCCAGAGGTTTTGACATGGCAGTTTCCTCTCACATCATGTAAATACAGTATTTCAGCTGACACTTTAAAGGAATAGTTCAACATTTAGAGAAATATACTAATTTTATATAAATTTACTGCTGAGAGTTACATAAGATGATTTATGCCACTCTCATGTCTGTTTGCTATCAAACTAGAGCCAGCAAGTGATTAGCTTTGCATAAAGACTGGAGGCAGAGAGAACAGCTAGCCTGGCTAAAGTTGAAAAATTGCATCTCTAACTACACGTTATATCTATTTTGTTAAATATGTACACAAACAGTTATGTAAAATGACATGTCATGGTTTTAGGGGAAGTTCCATCCTGGAACTACAGTATGTTTTAGATCGGCACAGTGACTTTCTAATGTCTGGAAACCTGGCAACCAGCAGAGACTTCTGTTTTTGTACTGATTAAACAAAGAAGATATGACATGTTAATTAGTGAGCTTCAGAGATACTGGTAGGCATTACTACCTTGTTATAGAGCTAGAAACTAGAAAAATATGAAGGTGTCAAAAATGAAAGCTCATTACAAAGCAGTAATCTCACTAAGGGCTTTTAGACTGACAAAAGCTAATGGTTCAAACCATGTCGCTAACCTTTCTGGCCTCACAGGGTTCAAGGGGCAACGTCTTGAATGTCATTACATAGTGCAGCACCATTAAATAATACAGACAACTAACTGTTAGTGAACTCTATAACTTCAGGATAGCGACACACAAACAAACGTGATGAACACATCACACTGAAGGGTTAATAGGAGAAAATGTTTAAAATTTGGTAAGGTAAATGTATTGATTAACTTTATTGACCACTTGGGTCTGCTGTAAACACAATGTTGACATATCACCTTATAAAGTTATGACGAACACGTTAGCAAACCTGTTAGCAGAAAAGTTGCCTATTTACACGTCCAGCAGGCATCAAAGCAGCATTAGTATTCATTTGGACTTGTGTTTCTGGCCACCTGACGAATGTACGTTTAATATTCACTCTTCTTTGAGCTCTGTTTTGCTCTCTACCAACTCCTAAGGAAGAAATCTGGCTCTTTAGCTGCTAAATGCTGAAAATAATGAAAACAGCAGTGTGTGTCAGCCAAAAGCGACACAGATGGCCAGTGAGTGGGCCAAAACAGTAAAGTTGCGGGCTATAAAAGCAAAGGAAAATGAAAACATCGAGCTGAAGATGCTAAAACAGGACTGCAGAGAATGTTTTGTCACTACGAGCGGCCTTTTACATTACACTTAGTCATTTGATCCATTTTTAATATAAAAATTAGAGCAGCTTTAAATATAAGCATGTTCGACGTCTTAATGTGGAAGCCACTTAATCTCTCACTGTTTATAGGATTTCTGAGCCGCCTGCTCTGCATGCTCTGAAAGCTTCTGCAGTGCACAAATTGCTAGCAAATAGGCAAGGGTGCAGATAGTACAAATTGTGCTGTGCTACAATGATAATTTGATTATCCAATGTGTCTATAAGTTTTGCATAGTGGTACCAGTGGGGACTGAGCCTTTAATCCTGTCACTGCTGGTGGTTTACGGCTCTACTCCTTCACATAGACACTTCGTTCGTATTGCAGAAAAGCTTTTGTTCAGCTAAACACACACCTAATGAATTTATACCAAGTGACTCATTTGCCAGATTCTGGACTCCTCAACACTGCATGAATATGTACAAAGAACAATGTACATTGTGCATGCTGCGGGTACAAAGCAATCAGTTCTTGTGGTATGAGAGAAAAAGTCTAATTAGGTTTTACACAGTGTCTGACTGGCGAATAGGGACTGCAAGAAGATTAAAAAGAAAAGCAGAGGGAAGAGTAGAACGCTAGAGGCTCTTCATTACCCCCTACCTCGCTCTCCTATCTCCATCTACCCCTCCACTTGTCCAGCCTTCCACCCACACAACTTCAAGGAGCCACCGTTCCCTGGCAACCCTGGGGTGGGAGGTTTGTCAGCGTTGGAGGGGCCAAAGGTGGGGATGCATCTGTGTTAAGAAGGGGAACATCAGGAGCCTGGTTGTAGGCCTCTGAAGATGAATTCAAGCACTGATTGGTCTTTTTAAGGGCGTCATGGTAACTGTCCTGTGATATTAAGGTCAGCAGGTTTTAAGGTAGGGCTGGGCCAGGAGAAAAGTGTGAACAACATGGAGCAATACTGAATTTACTCTATTATCATCATGACTTCACAGTTCAGTAATACCAGTAGAAAAGAGGAAGAAAGAGGATTACTTCTTATGTGCGGCACTCCTGCTGTCTTCAATTTAGCTGACTGAAACATAAATTGACTCTTTGGCAACCACCATCAGTTGACTTGTTACAGTTCAGGTCTAGGAGGAGGTTGCACAAAGGTACATAACTAACAGTAGAAATATAGGAAAGACCTATAAAGAAGCATAACAGATGAAACATGAACAGAAACTGGATGGAACAAGATAACCAGTGATTAAAATGATAAAGGGCACACAGGCTGACAAAAAAGATTCTTGTGCCAGAGAAATTAGTCTCTTACTGGAGGACCAAAAATTGCTCTTATTGCTGATAGAAATATATGTGTGTGTGTGTGTGATTTAGCTGTTTTAGACCGTTAAGTGCTATTTTGATCTTCTTATCCCTCGAAGCCTCAATTCCTGAAGGAGCCCTGATATAGGCCCAGCACAATTTGGCAGCGGTGTTACCGTGTCATCGCTATTTTTAGGTTTCCACCTCAACTGCCTGTCTAATTAACATCTTCTTGTGACATTGTGAGAGAAAACAAAGCTTGTGATTGATTTAGCGAGTCTGGAGTGTCTTAACAGAGCTTTTGAGCTTCTCAAGTAATGTGAAGTGGGAACTGATTGTTTCCTGATTTAACATCTTTGCTTCAGAGAGAGAGAGAGAGAGAGAGAGTGTGTGTGTGTGTGTGTGTGTGTGTGTGTAGATTGAAACTATATAGTTTTGCCAGTTCAAATCCCCCAAAATAACTGTGAATCTAGAAAATATAGGAACTAAAAAAAGAACTTACTACATGTACTAATAATGTTGCGAAGAGGGGATTTCCTCGGTCTGATTACTAACAGTAGGTGTTTGTGACTCAGTACGCAAAAAACTAAAAAGGGAAACTGGTGAAAAATGTCAACGGTCACATTGACAGCAAAAGGAAATATCACAAGGTCAGAGAAAATGAGAAAAATGAAAGAATAATTCAGAAAGAGGTTTTGTGAGAGTAGATAAAGTGGGTGAGGGAATGCACTTTGGGAGTAGAAAAGGCTGTCCAATATACTGGCATCAGAAAATAAATAACGACATAAAAAAAGTGGAATAAAGCATTCAATACATACATACAATTCCCTTGTTCCCTTGTTACACAATAAACTCAATGCAGCACGTAAGAAATGAATCCAAATTGCAAGTTTTTGTTCAACATAATGGAGAGAAACTATGTTACATTTCATGTGTACTGTTTGAAAACCACTGGTATTGATGCTTCCTTTAGGAGTAAAGCAATTGGGACAATGGGAGAACCTGGAGCACTGCCATTTTAATAAGTGTGAATAACCCGAGTAAGGTTTTGTGTCTCTGGGCTTTTTAAGACTCGAGAGGAAGATTTTGAGCAGTTTCCAATCAGTGGAGACGGAAACAGCTCAGCCTGAAGTGATGCTGGAACACCGGGGACTAATATGCCTCCCTCCGTTTTAACGAATAAAAAAAGAAAATGATTTCCTTTTGTTTTAAGGTAATACTGTATAAATTATATCTTCAATGCTGAGACTTATTACTTGTATACTTATTACACTTGTGGTAGCTTCTGTGTAATAACCATGAATCAGGGCTGCAAAATGCTAAACAACCTTGAAACTAAAGGGAATGTTTGGAACATAAAGGAAGATGGATATCAGTATTATAATATGGTAATTACACATTTTGACTCCCAAGAATTTGCATGTGTTTTTGAAGGTGTTTCACTGATAGCAGCTTATAATACTGTGAAAACATCAACCTATACCTCATTATTATAAGGTTATTACCCCAGCAGCTTTGTAACGCAGAGCAATATTTTCTCAGAATGAAAAATGATAGATTCAAAGCTGTTAACACAGACTAAACAGTTAGACTAACATGTTCTCTTGTGTTCTTTAGGCATCAAAATAAATGCAAATTAAAATGTTAATAAACTATTCACTAAACTTCTCCCTGCTTAGTTTGGACTCTGGCAACAGTTAAGTAGTAAACAGTCATCATCTCAGATGCAGCACAGGAAACTTGAATGCCACTGGTCACTTATTAAGTTCAACAGAGCAGGTCATGTTACCTGTTCAACGCAGATTTGTATGATTGATTGCTGTGTCAATGGTAATGGAGAACGATCCAGTGTAACATTTACTTTAGGTACTTGTACTTTACTTGATTATTTTCTTTTCATGCCACTTTATATTCTACTCCAATGCATTTCAGAGGGAAATAATATATATTTTACTCCACTACAATTATTTGACAGTTTTAGTTACTTTCTTCTTTTTTTTTTTTGCATACAAAATATGTGAATAGCTTATAAAATATGATACCTTATTATAGATTAAACTATCAGAATCAGAAATACTTTATTAATCCCAGAAGGGAAATTGTTTTTTGACAATCTATCTAATAATCTAATAATCTAATTTATCTACCCAACCATATATACAAGTACAGCTGAAATAATTTACTGATTGACAGAAAATGATTTGCTAACTATTTTGATAATTACTTAAGACATTTTTTAAGTACTTTTAATACTTTAAGTACATTTTTCCTCATTATACTCACGTTAGTAACATTTTCCATGCATGAATTTTACTTGTAATGGAGCATTTTTACAGTGCGTTGTTAGTACTTCTATTTAAGTAAAGGACCTGGTGGTAAGATCAACTCCGGTTAGCAAGCATCCAGCTGTGTCCAAACCACTGGTTAAGACCTGGGTTTCAGGATCAAGTACACACATATCACAGAGTCAGAGGTTAGATGAGCAATGTGATGTCAGCCTCCTGTCCATGCTGAGGACCTGGGGACATTGTGTGATATTCAGGGAGCCTCTTGAGAGACTCTGGGGACACATACGATGTGATGTATTCACAAGGGTATCTCCAAAGATGGGAGGAAAGGGACACTGCAGGCTTTTGAAGAGATTCTTCCACAATCACACTGATATGATTTCAGTCTACAATATAGGAATATACAGTGTGAAGAGTAAGGAACAATATCCAGTGTGATTATGGCGACATTGTCAGCACCCACACTCTTGAGGGCTGCTCAATGTCCCTTATGCAATTGAAGACTACGGATCAGGCTGTCAGTCTATCTAGCTGATATTTTAGACATGGTTGCCCTGGTTTTAGCCCAAATTGGGTATCCTACGCATTGTGCTCTGAAATTAAAAAATGTGACTTCACCATAATTAAAGGTCAACATTTCTATCTTTGAAAGGCTCCATTGTCTACTAAACTCTGACACATTTAAACCCTTACTAGCTCTACACATACCTAATGATGATTGTACAATTAAAGGTCAACATTGTAAAGTCAAATGTGATATCTTAGATACCTCTCTTCCAACTCGAATTAAACCTAACAGGGTGAAGCACTTTGGTAACGTTTCAGACTTTTAAAGACCATAACTGTGCTTTATAAATGGTTCAATTGAGAGAAAATCTGGAGAGATGGTGCTTGTTACTGGTCCATATGGCATCTATGTCATTTGTGGCAAAGGTTTTTTCAGATTTAACTTGCATGTCTACAACAGAAGCCAGCATTTAGCTTTATTCTTGATTGTATTTAATATTCATAGTCATCTTTGAGTGCTGGTATGCTTATCAGTTCAGAAAGGATGTGCCCCTCCAGCAGAAACTTATTTGAAGTCTTGGCACTAAAGGAACAACGTAGACGACCTCTCCTGTCATGTAACTAGTAATCCTATATTAGGCCGATAATTAGTCAATTTCTGTGACAAAGACAATTGATGATAGTGTAGTGCAGCTAAGTGGTACACACACTCTAAATTATCATTATCTGCTTTGTTCTCCTTGTGGCAGGGCTGCTGAGTGGAGCAATGTCCGAAGCCACTAATGGTTGCTTATCTATTTCTGACAATACTTAAACACAAAACAAGTGGTGATTTCATATTGATGTGTGGTAAAGACTGATTGTCTGGTATTCTGTATTTTGCTATTTAAATCCTGGATCCGGGCCTACAGGCAGTGAGCACGGGGGCGAGAAATCCTCATTGCCTTGTATTTATATTGGCAGTAACAAAAATGCTCATCTACATATTCAGGCTCTACAAAACACCAAATTTACTCTTTAAAGCTGCTCTGATTGGTATTTTTATCAAATTAACAGTGGAAAAAAGACTAAGCGCAATGTGAACAAGGTTGCATGTAGTGATGGACATAGAGACCGCGCTCACTGGAGTGGAAAACACAATATGCAGGCCAGGGCTAAACAAAATACTTAATAATTTCAGCATGTCAAAGGAATATTTTAGCACCCTTTGTCTACCAGAGTGGACAAACTCAATATTGTTGGTCTATCTCAGTGTCCCTTCTCAAGCCTAGTTACTTTAGTTAGCTAAGGCACTTGCAAACATAATGCTGCATAGCATAGTGACAAAATGCTTACTGCACAGATACTGTAGGCAAAGTGAGTGTCAGGATCCCACAGGTTTCCAGTTCATCCTGCTGATGCCTCACGTCTGTATCCACTTTTGTCTTCTTAAAGGTTCATTTTTGGGTTTAGCAGCTTACAACAACTTAGTTGTGGGTTCTTTACCCTGTTGGTAGTGCATCCCACCACACAGCAGCTTTTAGGCATGTTTCTGTTGTTTGCTGGCAGATTGAAGTGACAAGAAGGCAC
>JAVQJL010087070.1:0-14576 GCA_036024295.1 Nannoperca obscura
TGAGCGACTGAAAGCCAAATTCCTCCATTGTACTAGGGGTTGGGATGGGGTGGGGAGAATGGAAACGGTTCAACACACACACACACACACACACACACACACACACACACACCAGTTTCAACCCATCCGCTTGTTTTTACTGAAGGCTTATCTTCCTCCACATCCCCCTCCTTTAACCTCTCACCACATTTCTACTCTCCTTTTTCTCCCTCCTTCTACCCTTCACTGTTCTGTATCTTATCCTCTTTTTCTCTCCCTGCCTCCTCCTTCATGTTATGCAAAATACGTAATGAGTGTGTGATGACAGGAAAGGCCTTTCTCTGACTTCCTCATGCTTCATTCATGCCTCATTCACACTCGTTTTGGTTGGTGAAGCAGACTATAAAACTGAAAGTGAGGCAGGAAGAGTTCATACTGAACCAAAAACTTCTTACAAATAACAATACTTGGACAGATGCTTGATGTTTGTGTGTGATCATCTTATGTGCCGTAGATAATGTCCATGTCCTGGGAACATGCTCAGCGCTGTCAAACTTTGTCAAAACTTTGGCAGTTGGTCACTGGCCAGCATTATGCACTCACACAAAGATATGACATGTGAAGGTCCCAGTTGTTTGTACAGGCAGCTGGGATGTTTGAATGCATTCCTAGATATTAAAGACGCCTCAGCTCCCCCTCTGCACTCCTCTCTCCTTCTGCCGCCTCTCGTGTCTCATAACAGTCTGCAGTTCACTCCTGTCATCGTACTATCTAGTAGTATCTAATATTTAGGGCTTGATATCAAACCTCGGCAACTTTTGTGGTGTGGAACAAAATGTGTATCGAGAACTGTCCAATTCCAAAAGTTGGCATTGAATGTCTCGTCGATCACGTTATCGGACATTTAACATTTGAGGACTACATGGGGTTTGTTGAAAAATATGTTAAAAGGATGTTCATCGGGTAAAAAGTATAGTTTTGATATTTGTACTGAAACTCAGGTACTATAGTTCCTTTAGTATTAACAAAGGAGTCTGCAGCCATGCTAGCAGCTGTGTGCGTCTGTGCTAAATGCTAATGCGTTCACCATGCTCGCATCTTAATTCCGCGTGTTGGCATGCTAACATTTATTAGCACTAAACACAAAGTACAGCTGAGGCTGATGGGAATGTCATTAGTTTTGTAGGAATTTAGTGATAAACCACAAAATGAACAAATTGAAATTTAGAAATAATGTTCATATATTATATATATATATACCAAAGTGGTCGATCGACAGATCCTAGAGCCATTCAGCTAGCATGAACATTAAACATTTTAAATGATACCCAGCCTTAAGTTTGAATTATGACACATTCGTGTTGTTAAGAAGGAGTGACACATTATTTCTTGCATCACTTTAGTAAAGTTACATACAGAAAAATAGCCTATACAAAGATAAGTTACACGTGTAAACATGCAGACATGCATCAACACATGTTTAATGCCAGCAGTTAAATCTCTTTTGTTGCCCCTGGTGTCAGTTGAGTTTCCCTTTGTTCTTAGGTGACGCCCTTATTTTCAAGTGGAAAAATGACACTAACCCACAAACATGCCCTTCCCTTCCCTTCCCTGACCATCCCAACCTCCCACAGCAAACACAGACACACCCTCCCCTGCGCACACACACACACACACACACACACACACACACACACACACACACACTCTCACATATATGAGCTCATTGTTCTTTATGAGGCCTGAGTGCAGTTCGTTCCACATGTGTTTGTTTCTACCTCTGAAGCACTTGCTGCTGTCTGTGTGTCCACCAGTGCAGTAATAAACATCTCAACCCTGCCTTGAACTGGACAGGTTATCCCTCCTCCAAGTTTCCCCTGAAGGCACAGTGAGAAAAGCCCATCTCTTTATTTCTCTGTCTGGCCAGGACGGCCAGTTTGAAAAGAATAAGGGGATAAAAGGTAGGAAGAGGGCTCCTCTTTGTCTCATCCCTCCTTTATTTGCAGCCCGAGGCCGTGGTGTTGCTTTCTTTTACTCTTCTCTCTTCTCTCTTCCAATACACACAACTCTGTGTCAACAAAACCAGTGTGTGTGTGTGCGCACATGTTGGCGTGGAAATTGAAAACATTTTTGAACTGATTTTGTACTTTTCAGCCTGGAATTTCTTTGTAGATTCTGGTGTCGGAGTATTTTTCCCAAGGATATGCTTCTTTTAAAAAATGTGATGAATCTGGGAGTTTCTCACCTGGAACGGCTGGGAGACACGCACTTAGTTGAACATTGTTCGCAGAACAGTCTGTGGTTAATGATTAAATTTCAGGCAACCGCCAGTTCAGCCGCATTCTTTGTTGTTGTTTTGTGGCAAATGCTCCGACACAAGGCAACCGCTAACGGCTGTTATGTTTCTGTGTTCGGGGAGCCAATCCAAACAGCAAGCTGGACAAGAACAATAGTTCAGTGTGTCAGGATGGATTTAGAGATTACACTCTTGTAATGGGAGTTGTAACATCTCTGCTGACGCACACTGTACCACAACATTCCCATAATGCTTTAAACTGTGGTGGTGGTGGAGTATTAATAACCAGCAGGAAACAAAGTTTGGAGAGGTGTGTGGAATATCCGTCTGTTGGACTTCCTTTCACACTGACACACACACACACACACACACACACTGGTGAAAACATGGTGTCTTTTTACCTTATACTTTCCCAGACAGGTGACGTATAGCTGATGGTGGATTCAGATTACCACATAATTACACACCTGTGGCCCCAGGCTCTATCTGTGTGTGTGTGTGTGTGTGTGTGTGTGCACGTATTAGTCAGTGAAAACTGAAAGAATGACACATGTCTATTAGGGGTGATGTAGCCAGCTACTCCAACAATTGTACTAAATGTTTCATTCTGTTATTTAGAGAAACAGCTACAGTTTCTACACATGTCCGGTGTTGAGGGGGTTTAGGCACGGCCTCCCTCATTCCTCTGCGCCTCCCACCTGTACTGTCAACACAAAACTAAAGTAAGCCTTGAGTCAGAGAGGGAGGAACTCGGAAACAATTGATAAGGAGGACAAAGGTGGAGTGAGGGAGGGAAGGAAGGAAGAAGAATGAACCAACTGCCGGCAGAGACGAGGGTTCAACCACTGGATCAGACACATGAGAAGGGCAGTGTTTGGATTTGTTGTAAATTCAGGGGGTCGTCAGATTAGCATCAACACCTGTACAATAGAATAAATGCTGCCTTTGTGATGCTTATAAAGCTCCAATTTTGCTGAGTTTGTTACCCTTGAGGGTACATTTTAGGAGCTGTAATATGTAAATGTCATGTCACACTTGTATTGCATTATATTGCAATATTATAAAAGTTTTCTTGTAAACAAAGATGTTACAAGCGTGTTTTAATGTATTTACTTCCTTATAAAACGCTTCCAGTGCTGCTTTAAAAAATATTTTCAACCCTGTGTTATTTACATTCATGTTTACTTGCGAGCTGTCTTCTGCCTTGCTGGCGCATCGCTACGTTTGTTGGCACGTCACTGCCAACTGCCGATCAGCAGATCGCGCCGCCGGCATGGGATTAAAGTTTAACCACAAGCCTGAATAAAGCCACAAAAATGAGGAAGTTTCATGAGGAAGTTAAATATGTGTTGTGTGTAATTGCATTAGTCCTTAAAGCATAGTTTATGTCTGCAGGTGCTTTCACATATGCTGCCGGATTAGACCTCCTTTCAGTACTTTGATGACTTTCATTGACATCATCCTTTACCCTCATCTTAATTTTATTGCACTTATTAGGGCGGGACACTTGTTATTATTCCTACTGGTCCATAGAGTTTTGCGACATCATGTACATCTAAGCATAGTCCAACCTGAACAGAGGTCTAATCAGCAAGGGCAATATAAGACACCTGTGTGGGTGTAAAAACAACAAAAGTGAGCTTTAGAGGTGCTGAAGGCAGGTGTTGGTTATGCTAAGCTACACTAACTGGCTGGTGGTGGTAGCAGCTTTAGCTTCTTTCCTCTTGTGCCACCAGCAGGTTCAAATGTTTGGCTTTCAGTGAAATATCTCAGCTCCTATTGGATGGATTGCTGTGAAATTTGGTGCCAACGTTCGTGGTTCCCAGAGGATGAATTGTAAAAACTTTGATCCCCTGACATTTCATCTATCTAGCGCCATCATCAGGTCAGAATGATTATTGTCCAGTACTTTGTTCATAACCAAATCTTTGCAAATGTAGTGACATTTTCATCAACCTTAGCTGCTAACATGCTAAACTAAGATACTGAACGTGGTAAACATTACACCAGCCTCACATCAGCACGTTAGCATTGTCAGTCTGAGCACGTTAGCATGCTGACGTTAGCATTTAGCCTCTACAGCCTCTTAGAGCTGCAAGCATGTCTGTAGACTCTTAGCCTGGTTCAGCAATGTTCAACTTCTACTCATGGAGTTGCAGCTTTCACACTTGAAAGCCTTTTTTAGTTTTGCTTCATTTGTTGGCTCACAGGTGTACTTCTCAAACCTCAAGACGGCCATCACCCCTGTATCACCAACTGCCTAATTTTGTGATGTGAAACATAGAAACTGCACCATAAATATCCAGCATTTATTACTTTCTGACAAATTTAGTGCGCATATCTGAGCAGCCAACGATGACAACGATGGTGAGGTGGAGACAAATGCACAAAGCAGCTTATTTCCTACACAAATCAATGCAGCGCTGTCGGCAAAGGTTCCCCTGAACGAGACTAATTTGTCCATGTGACGCTGTGGCGCCAGCGGCCCTCAGCCCAGCTCTCCTCGTGAGATGAAGCCCTGTCACATCACTGAGTTATCTCACCTCACACATTTCACTGGGAGAGCAACGCATCTCAGGCTGGACGGTGAAACGCACAAAGAGAGAAGAGCAACCAGACTGTGATAGAATTGTGATGGAATGTGGAGCTTATCTTTAGCTGGCAGGAGACACACACACACACACACACACACACACACACACACACACACACACTTCACACCTCTCTGCAGGAGTCACGCTGCTCAGTCACTAAAATCTCAAAGTTTCCAACAGGCACTAAAACAGAGTTTTAGTGTTTAAATTAGGCCTGTGTGAGTTACATGGTGCTCTCACTCTCTCACCCTCTAAACAGGCTTGATAACTGGTCCATGGTGTGTGATAGCTGCAAAGACACACACACACACACACACACACACTGTGCTAGCTGTTTTGAGTCTTTATGCCAAGCTAAGCTAACCGTCTGCTGGCTGTCATGAGAGTGGTATCAATCATCTAACCCACACTGTATACGCAGGAAATGTGATCATTGATCATTTGTGCATAATTGTTTTGTTGTGACGCAGCAAACCCAACCTTTGTCTGAATCTTTGTTTGGTCCCATCGCCATGGCAATTCATGAACTTGACCTATGAACTTTGATCTTTGGCAGCCTGCAGTGCTGGACAACCTCCTGACGTCCATGAAGTTTGTCCTCCATGGCATGGGTGTCCTCCGGATCAACCTGGCTAACCACAGGAACAAGGTAGTCTGTCTCCGTGTCTCTCACTTTTTCTCCACCTCTATTTTTCTCATGCTGCTCCTCTTCGATTCAGCTTTATCACGACTTTTATACTGCTGGTTTTCCTGCACTGCACCCAGATCTCCACTAGAGAGCAGCATCTCTGCACTGTAGCCACAGCTGCTGCATCTGGCACCTAACACACACACACACACACACAGCAACAGTTTGTTTGCATGAGAGAAAGCAGAAAGTAAGGTGGGTGGTTTAGTGATTTTTAGATTCAATTTGATTTCTACTTTATTGTCAAAGTTATCAGAACTCGTACACTACCCACCCACTCAGCACATCCTGCTGGGAGATGATGACCAGAGTACTTCCTCTATTAAATGTCACCAGGCTGTGTTTGTGTGTGTCATTTCACATGTGTTTGTGCGCTTATCCATTCATTCGTGCGTATCTACTGATTACCAAGTCTAGAGAGCAGAGACAGACTCATAAACTTTTCTGTCGTTTAGACTCACATCCTTTTTTCCATCTGGCCTCCGCTCCTCCCTGACCAGACGCCCATCCATCCGCATTTCTGTCTCCGTCTCTTCTTTCAGGTCCACGCCCATTCTGTCCTGTCGTGTGGGCGGTGTTTTGACGAAGAACAGGTGCTGTTTCCTTTCCTCGGCCACGCCCTGTCCTGTCTGTTGGCCGACCAGGGGGTGAGGGCCGCGGCGGCCCGGGGGTACGAGTACGAGCTCAATGACTCTGCGCTGTAGTGAGTACCCTTCCAGCACACACACACACACACACACGCTGTGCTGAGGAGATGCAGGGGTCTAATTAGCCGGACTTAGCGGCTGATGCTCAGCCGTGTGCTCGCTGTCAGTGGAGTCTGGAGAGGGGGGAAGGAAAG
Source organism: Nannoperca obscura (assembly GCA_036024295.1). Taxonomy (NCBI): domain Eukaryota; kingdom Metazoa; phylum Chordata; class Actinopteri; order Centrarchiformes; family Percichthyidae; genus Nannoperca; species Nannoperca obscura. The sequence continues at coordinate 6,399 of JAVQJL010087070.1, forward strand.
AAGGAGGGAGACAAACCCAAGTACACTGCGATTACATGTACCTCCACAGCTGTTGTCATGTACCATCCTTAAAATACACACGTGTTTGGTTTTAGGTGTGTGCGTATAAGAGAAAAGCAACGCAACACAAACAATTGCTCAAAATCAGAGGTTTAAATAAACGTCATAACATAGGAAAAAGTCATACGTGTGCAGGAACAGTAATGAAAGTAAAGAAGTGAGGATGAAGACGAAGGCTGAAAATGAGAAACGAATGTAGAGGGGGATGGCGCGTGCGATGCAGAAGTCAGACAGAGCTGGGACCCACCAGGAGGCCGTCTGTTCTCATCCTCTACCCCAACGAGAGGCCTCGGCTCTGGGGTTATCTACACCGACAGGCCCCCTGGTTCCCACTGAGAACCACCGTACATCACCTTCACCCTCCGCTCTCCTCAGGCACACACACACACACACACACACACACACACACACACACACGCACGCCTGTACTTCTGTCATTGTGAGGACCCGTATTGACATTTTCCAGACCTTAACCTTAAAGGGAAATTCCAGTTTTGTGCAACTTGGGGCTTATTTTTTGTGGTTAGGTTATAATTTTTTTCTGTAATAATAAGATATTTGAACATCTAGTAGATCACGTTAAAATATTTACTACTTACCTTATTTAGTGTAGTTGTAAGTACACAATAATTATTACAGACATTTCAACTGTGATCATTTAGATTTTTCTACAAATGAAGTGGCTTAGATAAACGGGCTAAACTGTCAGAATCAGAAATACTTGATACTTGATTAAAATTGGTCTTGTTACAGTTGCTCCCATTCTATAATAGCAACAGAAATAAGCATAGAGAAATGACAATATAAATGAAGTATGTAACGAATGTATTCTGCTTCAATATAACAACATATATAGAAAGGAAAATTACATGTAATATGTAAAAATATGTGAATCATACTAAAATATATATAACGGCAGTGTAAATTTTAATAATGTTGAGAAATGGGATCTATAAATATGTAAAATGCAACAGTATAAATAAATAAAAAATATGATCAACGTTCAGTTGACAGTTTTTTGTTCTGCTGCTCCCGAGTGCCCAAAAATCAATTAATAGAGCCTGTTGAAGAATTGAGGACTGTTCAAAATGTACTCGCTTGGAAAATGACCCCTCTCTCTAAAACTCATAATGGTCCTCACAAAGACAGAAGTACCCAACAGACACTCACATGTTGTCTGCACTGTACAGCGTCCGGCAGGCAGCGTGTTTTTTAAGCAGCAGGATGTGTGTCGCTGTCCAAGAAACTGATTCAGGGTGACTATTGAGAATGTCACAGTCCGTTCAGGTAGGTGGAGACGTCACTGTCTTTGTGTCTTTGTCTGTGTGTGTGTGTGTGTGTGTGTGTTTGGTAAAAGATCACATCTTGTGCATAAACACATGATACAGTTGATTACACTAGCTGTGTTAATAGCTCATTTGTGCTTAAAAGCTTAGCCTCAGTGTGTTATTATGGTAAACCACGGTGTGAATATTCATGGTGATGAGCCGCTGTGCCCCCTGGGCCTCCAGCCTTATCACTGCACACCTGACATCTGACACAGCCATGACACACACACACACACACACACACACACACACACAAGATATGAGCCTACACACCCGCGACTGATACCTGGTTTTATTCTCATTTGATCTCAAGTCTGTCTGCAGGTTATTAAAATTTCCTTCCTCTCTCTTTCTTTTTCTCCTCTGTCTTTCACCTTTTTGCACCCTTCTGGCTCTCTCTGCCTCCTCCTCCTCTTCCTCGTTCCGTAGTTTCTTTGAGAATTTGACCCGCATCACGTCTCCAGATTACGTGCCCACAGAGACTGATGTTCTGCGAGTACGACTGAGGACGACGGGCGTGATAGAGACCCAGTTCAAAGTCAACCACCTCATTTTCAGGTAGACACTTTCACTTGGCTTTTTGTGAAGAGGTAATGCTGCAGAATAAGGCTGCTAATAACCACTGACTCACTCCGAGCCGCTGCCGTCAGGTCCACACTGGACTTCTCTTGTCGCACCAACTTACTTCACTTCTTTAGAGCTGCGACGCTCTTATCTCTGCCTACAGCCGCTTGATAGGCCCGAGATGGGAGATGGAGATCGGCGGCTTCATTCAATACGTCAATATGGCACCTATCAGCTGGCTTTCTCATCAACTGAGCGCACACACATTCAAAAGCATCAGTGGCTCGGTCTTATCAGTGGAGAAGCAGAGGGCAGGTATCTGAGCCCTGGAGACGGATGTCAGATGACCATATTCATCTCTGATCAATGAGCCGGTGTCATATAATACATACATATCATTTATCATTCTCCATTGACTGAACTCATTGGCGTTGATGGTCATGACGGGGCGATAGATTATTAATGCACTTGATTTCTCCGCAGCAGAACAAACAAACGTCAAACAATGACAATGCCAACACTAATATTCTATTTATTTTTTTATTTTTTTTGAAATCGCAGATTTTACTGATGTGCTGTAGGCTCGTTTTGTTGTTTGAATAAATGCTGACAATGTAACTGCTGTGGTATCGGTGTTGGTAAATTATACTTATTTTGAAATGCGTTCATTTGGTAAGTAAAAAACAAAATAACCAACACTTTTCAAATGCATCAGTTTCTAAAATTGTCAAATTTCAATTTCACAAAATGCAGCATAAAACTGGAAAAGTTTGCAGTTAAATCTTTTCAAGTAGTTGAAATACTGAAACGGTTGTAGTTGAAGTGGCAGTCAAAATACAAATACTGAAATAAGTTGAAATAGCAGCTGAAACAGAAGTGCTAAGTGAAGTTGAAGCTTCAAGCAAAGTCGAAGTATCGTTTGAAATGAAAGAGCTGAAAGGATTTGAAGTTGCAGCATAGAAAGGAGTTGAAATGTCAACTGAAGTGAAGTGTATGTGATGCTGAAAGTGTCGGTTGAAGTGGTTAAACTGGAAAAACAACGACAGAGTGTCGGCTTTAGTTGTTGGAGTAAATTGTGTATGGATGGAAGATGGAAACTTGGATTTAGAAGAGTTGAGGACGTTTTTGTTTTGTTCAAAGGTGAAGGCCTGACAAAATGACATCTAAATCAGATGATTGCAAGATGTTAGGAAATAATGTTCAGCTATTTTCAACATCCCTGGTTAGTGGCAGATTGTGCCTCATATGCGTTTGGAAATATGACATTTATTTCGGTTCTGGTGTCTGGTGCTCCACAGAGGTATTTAAATCTGGGAAAAAGGTTTTTTATTAAGTGAAGAGTAGATTTGGGGTAAACAAAAAATGTACAAAAAGAGAGGCTGTAGGGTGATATGGTACATTTTCTTAAAATTCAATTTCGTATAAATGGATAAAAGATGGTTCTATCTTTTAGAAAGTTACAGCAGTGTGACCCGTGTACTTAAACCAAATCATTAAGATTTACTCGTGGGCAGTAAATTCAGAGTTTCCAGTGAACACAAAACATTCATGATCTGTAGAAGTGGAAATCAAGAGGTCAGTTTGAGTGTTTGCTCATAACGGCAGCATGAAGGATTGTGGGTGGTTTTCCACAGTTTGGTTTTATTGGAAAGGTAATGGGCCATGGAGGGTTAACAAGGATACGTTCAGCACTACGCATATTTCATTGTGTGTGCGTGCGTCTTGGTGTCTGTCTACAGTGTATCTATCATTTCAGGAAAATCTGATTACTTTCTTCCTCTTTCTTAGTAATGTCTACCTGAGGAGCACCTCTTCTTTCATCTCACCACAATAACAACCTGTCCTTCATCCACGCTCAACATTACACCTCATGTGGAATTATAACAATAAAACACATGACCTCAGCTTTTCATAAGATCTCTGTTTAGCATATAAACATCGTAGAGCGAGTCAGTTTGTCAGCAGATGACGGACTCACTCTGGGGTATTTTTGTCACATCTAAATACGTCCTCTGGATGCTGCAGACTGGTGTGTGTCTTTGCATTTAATGCCGCACGCGCATTTGACTCGATTTGACAGTCAACGGATTTCAGAAAAAGTTTCACCGGCAAAGAAACGCTTTGATCATAACCGCGTCTGCTGTCCCGTGCAGATAAATGCTGCTTTTCCTCGCAGTCTTACTGTTTGCGTCACTCCTAACGTTGTTGTTTTTGCCTTTCAAAAATGTTTTTGTGTGTGCTTTTTCCCCCCCCCCCTTCCTGTGAAACACTGTGATAGTGACGTCACCACAAGGTGACGGTGTCAGATCTGCGCGAGGGGAGCGCAGTCCCAGGTGGTGCTGCAGGATGGAGCCCCGCCTCCCCGCTCTCACACACCCTCTCCTTATCTGCCTGAATTCTTGAGGAGATAAATAATTGGGTTATAGTTAATTGACACACAGCACCTAGAGAGTGTGTGTGTGTCTGCCTGTCTTTGTGTGTGTGTGTGTGTGTGTGTGTGTGCGCGTAGGTTCAGGTCTGGGACTTGGGGTCGATGAAGAAGCTTTGCATAAGTTGGTGTGATTATTTCAAACTTGGCAACAAAAAGGATATTAAAGGGGATTTAGAGAAGAAGATGGATTGTGTTTGTCAGAAAGAGAGCAGGCGTACAGCGTGAGTGTTTCCATTCAGACACAGGCAGTATGCATTTTTACTTACTAATAAACTCATCTGAGCCAGCATCTGCGCCCCGCACCCCTGTTTTTATTATTTTAGAATTGTGTTCTGTTTTTAAATGATTCTGCCTCTTTCAGTATTGCTGCAGGATGTATTTGCTCCGCTGAATCTGCAAATTTCAAGTTATGAATTAAAGTGTGTTTAAAAAGAAATGCAGGGCTTAGTCTTCGAGAGCCCTATCATGCATACTGTGTTGATGCTGAACCTGGACCTATATTGCATGTAATCAACCCTCCCACTGCCGTCACCCTCATAAAGAATTAATATTTATATGGGTTTAAATTGAGCTTTTGTCCCAAAGACATTCCTATATGTCCTATAATTTGTACCAAATTATTATTATTTTCCTGGAAACATCTTGTAAACTTATAGAATATTAGGCACCCATAAAACAAAGCATTGCCCTAACATTTCTGCGAAACTCCATTGGGTTTTTTTCATCTAACATTCTGAGAAAAAAAAACATATACCGTCTGTGTATTGACCCAAATGTCTAGCTCGTTGGGTGGCTTTGATGAAGAACACAGGAAGTTGTGTTGACAGTAATCAAACCACTAAAATGACACTCCCTCTATCTATCTCCGTGGGGGACGGTAAGTAGGCAAACTGTAAAATCCCAACAAATGGGTGGGTCTGACTGATCATCACTGCTGGAAAGACTAACAGCAATTAAAAGCACATGTTCTCAGGTGTTGAGACTTATTTCATGTCAGTTTTGATTGTAAAAAGTTGTGCCCTACGCAAAAACAGAAATCACACACCCTGAATCAACGATAAATTAGAGACACTCCAGGTCATATTATCTTGTTATTCAAACACCCAATCAACAGTGCAAGGGGCGGTAGTCTTTCATCAAGCCGTCATCTTTCCACTGTGTGTGTGTGTGTGTTTTCATGCAAATGAGAAATATGTGTGTGTGTGTGGAAAAGTGTACAGTCTCACAACTTTACACCCAGACACAGCCTAGTTTGCATACAGATGTCCGGTTTGACCTTTGACCTCTCAGTGTAATGAGGTTCTTTTCCTGCATCATTAACATCAACTGCTCTGATGATTACCATTACAACACTGCAGATGAGGGTGAACATTATGGGGCATTATAAGAACGGCGGGTGCAGAGGGAGAAGAGGAGGAAAGGATGTTGCTAAATGTAGACGAGGTGTGATTATGCAAGGAAAAGTGTTCATTCATACAGACGAGGTGAAAGTTTGGAACACGTTTGCTCTCTCTGTAAATGTATTTAATTTAGAGAATAATAAAATATTCAATGTATGCACCATATACAGACTGTAGACCAGTCCTCTCTTCAGCCCAAAGAGCTATGACCACCTAGTCACAACCTATTAGCTTTAGCTTGTTCTGCAGGGTTGACACTAAAAATCTAAGTCAAGTCAAGACTTTTAGTCAAAATGTGTTCCCAATCCAAAGTAATGTAAGTAAATTTAAAACTTCAAAACATTTCAGTATACAACACAAACTAAAATGTACCAATACTGACTCTTTCCTCTTTACTCCTGTCACATTTGAGCAACAAATTAGACAAAAAGAAAGTCTTAACTTAAGGTCCACTTACTAGGTTTTTCCAGAGTTTGTACAAGCCTTTGTGTTTGCCTGAAGATGGAAAGTTAAAGGAAGATAGTAAAAAGATTTGCCAGGTGGACTTTTAACAGGGACATATACAAAACTAAGCCAATGCCACTGAACTTAATTTCATAAAATCCAGTTGTTCAAACTTGCGGTTGTTGCTCATAAACTCTTGATCTCCGGTCACTGGTCTCAAGTGTGCTCAATGTGCTGCTGACTCTTCCACTCAGGTGAAGATCAGGTCAACAGCCTCGAGTCCAAGTGCAAACGAGTCGCTGGTGTTATAGTCAAATTTGAATTGGAAGTCATATTTAGCTATGCTGGCGCCATGGCTCTAGGAATGGGATTGTCGCACCCTTGGTCAAGATAAATATGTTCCCACGGGTTTGGTTTATGACCAAAAACCTGCAAAATTAATGACATTCCCATCAGCCTCAACTGTACTTTGTGTTTAGTGTTAATTAGCAAATGCTGGCATGCTAACACCCTAAACTAAGATGGCGAACATTATACCTGCTAAACACCAGCGTGTTACCGTTGTCATTGTGAGCATGCTAGCATGCTGATGTTAGCATTTAGCTAAAAGCTAGTCCAAAGTCCTCACATTTGTCACCTGAGTTTGAGTCCAAGTCATGTGACTCGAGTACACACCTCTGTCTTCTTCTACCTGAAATAAATAACTGCACAGTTTTGAAAATGTCAAGCCTTCCTGGCTTGTTTGTAGGCAGGTTGCTGGACGCAGGTCTTGACTGAATATAATATGAAAGCTAACAGCGTGAGGGGATTGTGGACAGTGTGTATCTGTATGCGCATTGCAAACCAGGCAGCACACTTGTTACGGTGTGTGTTAGGGTGACGTCGTGCTTGTGAGCGGGTTTGTGCAGTGATGTGCCGGGCGTCAATTTCCACGAAAAATCTCCATCCCATCTTTACGTTGTACCGCCTTCGCTGTTTGTTTCCCTCTTTGTGTGTCTGTGTTTCCACACGTTCATTTCCTCTCTCAATAAAGAGCTGCATTAACTCGATGGACGCTCAAATGGAAGGTGGGAGATGGCACATCTGGCTTTAATAATGGGTGAAGTGGGACCAACTGATCTGTGTCTCTCTCTCTGTGTGTCTCTGCTCTTATTCCTGTCGTGTTTTTCTCTCTCGTCCTTTTGCAGAACATTGACCTTTACGCTCTATGTGCTGCCGTGTTGTGATTGTCTTGGTGGAAATAGAAAAAGGGGGAAGCCCGATCTGCAGGTACACGCATGTTCTTTGGGTTTGTGGATGTCAATCCAATATTTTAGGAAAAACTGACCTTATCCAAAACTACTACAATCTGTCATTGATCAGAGTCGCCCGTCAGTGCTTCAGTAGGCTACACCATCAGTATGCAAGGTCGTGAAGACAGAAACCGCAGCCTTACACTTTTCTACTGGACATTGAATCCTGATAAAGGACATGAGATGACAATGAGACTTCATTTCACACACACACACACATATATACATATAGCTATATATATATATATATCAAACACAGTGCTGCCTTCACTGTCTGATGAATGATAAATAAACAGACTTTTCCCTCACATGGGATGATGTCTTGTACAACTTGACATCATCCAGCAAAGATTTGGAGTACAATACAAATATGTGTAACATGTAATATTATTGTGTGTAATAATAATGCACTGTTCTTACCTTCACAATCAATTATCTGCGTAGAAAAGAAAGGTCAGAAATTTTGATATTTAAGAGCATTCGGACAAAATAACTTTTTTGTCCCTTTTAATACTCAACACCTGAACAATGGTTTCTTCTCTGTGGCGTGAGAGCTGGTGTGTGTGTGTGTGTGTGTGTGTGTGTGTGTGTGTGTGTGTGTGTGTGTGTGTGTGTGTGTGTGTGTGTGTGTGTGTGTGTGTGTGTGTGTGTGTGTGTTT
>JAVQJL010087077.1:0-13298 GCA_036024295.1 Nannoperca obscura
TAAATAAACACCAGTTCTACAAACAACGCTTGGGGGCGGGGCAGTTTTTCCTCTCTACCCCCCCCCCCCCCCCCCCCCCCGTTTTCCTGAAGGGCAGGTTGGACCAGACTGGCAGGTAGCTACACTAAGTCCTGACTTACGACCATTAGACAGTCCCAGCCACCTCGCCACCTCTCTGAAGACAGACAGCTTGTCTAAAGCCTGTGGCCTCTCACTCGTCTGTTCAAAGACTTACAGACAGACAGGCAATCTAAAGCCTGGGCTCCCCTCTCCATTCGCTCATGGACGGACAGGCAAGGCACTGTCAGGATCCTCATTAGATTGACTCCAAGTCTCTGCGAGTGAGTATGGAAGGAAGACAGGCACCTTCTGAGGCAGGGAAAAACCTTTGAAGCAAATGGGGATGACATGCTGCCGAGCCTTAATAAAAACACACAGCAGCGACCAATAATGAGGTAATCACAGCACACATTAGGTCCAAAACAGATAATTACGTATGAGCCTTGATGAGATGGATATTGTGGCTCAGTAATGCAGCTGGATACACCTTTCATGGAGCAAAATACGTTTCCGAGGGCCACCAAGGTCACTGAATACCCGAGCGTCCCTTGAGAAGGAGTGCTGAATGCAGTAACAGAGAAGATGTAGGTAGATAGAATAACAGCTTACATCAGATGTGCAGCCGTCAATATGAGAAAACTGCAGGCAAACAAAAGCAAAACATCTATCCACTGGCCATTGTGTCCTTAAATATGGACTCCGCCTGTGTGTCTGGACACGGAGGCAGTGAAGGCTTCCCAGTTGACAGACTGGTGGTAGTAAGCAGTGAATACATTAGCACTGATTAGTCAACTGCTCCTGAGGGGTTTGCCGCTGTGACCGTGATCAAACAGGGGCTCTGGTTGTCGATCTCTGCCTCCGTGTCCCTCTCACTCATCTCTTTGTCTTCATCTCTCGCCCCATCTACATCTGTTTAGTTCCCGTCTTTCTGTTGTCTTTTTTGCTTCTTAAAACGGCACCTCTGTCGCACCCAGCTGTTGCACAACCCTGTGCAGGGGCGAGCAGTTTGCTTGCATTTCTTTTGATGTGTGAGCAAATCTCTAATCTTGAAGCCAGAGCCCACAAAAACTCCCTTGAGCTGAACATAGGCAATCCCTTTGTACATCTTTAAACTCTCACACTACAACACAGTCAGACATGTGGCTAAGACCCAGTGGTTTGAGAAATTATTATCATGGAGCTCTCAAATAAAACATAGGTAGGCCAAAGAAACTAAAATATGATATCATTTCATCGACATCATTTACAAATGTAACCAACACTAATGAGCTACTATATCAAAGGAGAATCATACATTACCATAATGTAGGGGTTGTATTCATTTCTTTCTGTTTATAGCTCTACTTACTTCTTTAAATACACATTATGACAATCACACCCGGTCCCTCTTACTGAAGCCACAGAATATATCCAGCCTGCTTCAAAGCAACATGACAGCATCGAGAACATAACACTCGTTTCTCATCATAGCGACACCATGAGATCCTTAATGATATCATTTGGATATGCAAAAGAAAAATCAGGCATAACACTAATCTTTTATTTTTCTAAACCAGCCCCCCAACACACACACACACACACGCACGCACACTCCTCTCCATTCCTGAGCTGCGAAGGAGACAGATGGTTGCCATAGCAACTATCTTTGCGGGCAGCTAGGAATGTGTTTCTGTACAAGCGCATCTGTTTCTCCCTGGCCATACACAGATCTGCCCTCACGCACGAGAGAAGGCAGAGAGGAGCATGTGTGCTGCGAGCGGGGGCCTGGACAGGACAGGAGATGGTATTAATAGGCCTGGGCCGCAGGTAAGATAACACATTCTGTGAGGTGGCTCTTATTACAACTATACCTGGGCACTTTAACTTTTACTTCAGCAGGGCAAGTCCATAGACAGCAAATACATATTACAATACAATACACTGAGAAAGACAGAAAGATAAAGGTGCAAGGCTCAAAGTGAAGAAAACTTTAAAAGGTGAAAATGAATTCCCAGAAATAGCTGTTGAAAGCTAGAGAAATTAAAACAGGGATAACAATGAACATACAGGCACAGGCAAACACATCATCAAGGAACCGCAGCGGCTTTATCGAAGCATCTACATTTGGTTTTCTATGTGAGGTTTTAAACATGGAAGCACATTGTGACTCAGGTCTGGGTCAGGAGTGAAATGATGATACAGCATGATGATGTATAGCATGTGAGACCATTGTCAGACATTTCTAATCAGTTTATACCACAGGAACTATCCCTTTAACATATTTGGCCATTTGGCAAATGCTGCAAATGAATCAGCAGGACTGCTTTATATTCATATTAGATATGTGGCGTTTGTACACCGTGTTGAATGTTGTCTTGTCTCTCCGGCACTATGAGCTCCCCACCTCCAACTGAAATTAAATTGCATGTTTTAATTTGGTCTGTTACAGTATACATGTCATGTCCAAATCAAGAGGGGAAGACTTATATTTTTGGCTCTCTTGATGGTGCCCCAAGTCCTTCCATTAATTTGTAGGAATACTGTTATTTCTCAGTCTACATAGATGGAGAGCTTACAAACGTTTTTGATGTGGTCCTTACTCCTCAACACCACTTCTTACAAAACAATGTCTGTCCATGGATCCTAAGCTACAGCGCAATTTTATTTACTTTCTCTTTCCTTCCCTTGCTGGGGCTCAGCCTGCCAGATGCTGTCAATCAAACACAGACGAGATGCCCTCTAGTGGCTGACATGAAAAGGAATGAAAAGGGATATTTCTGACATTTCTTTTTCTTTTTTTTTTATTGTAAAAACCTATTGACAATAAATTTAAAATAACACTGACTTCTATTTTAAAATGTTACGTCGCTGACTCTGTTTCCTGTTTTATTTTGGTATACTGTTTGTTCTTGGTTTTGTTTGCTTGAATTCCTGTCTTTGTGTTCTTTGTGGTTTCCCCACCTAGTAATCACCAGTCACCTGTGTTCAAGTTGCCACCTGTTTCCCATAACCAATCAGCCACCTCTGTATTTATACCTGCCATTTTACCCTAATCGTTTGCTAGGTTGTCTTTGTACCCTCGTGTCGACACTCTTGGTTTTTCCTAGTGCTCGCTTGTTGATGTTTTTGCCTCACGCCTGTCAGCTTTGTTTGCATCCACCTGGATTGACTTTTGTGTACCAAACCTTGGAACTTTTTGTCTGCCTCTGAGTCATTGCTTTTCAGTCCTTCTCACCAGTGCTTCACAAAAAAGGGATTACTGATTGTGGCTTCAGTCGAACTTTAACTCAACTCAAAAGTTTAGTCATCTATATATTGTAATATAAAATTACATATACCATGATAGAGGACTTCATCTGTAGCACCCACACCTAGTCTGGCTAAATACTGTAAGAAGATTGAGCTATAACATAATAAGAAAAGCTTTCACTCTGATTTATATAAGGAGGATGGCTGGTGGTGAATTTTACAAGCTATCTCACAAAATATTCTCAAACCATATTTATGAGACCACAAATATCTTTGTAGGCCATAAAACATAGTTAATACCTGACTTCCTTCAGGTGACCTACAGTATCAGCAGTAAAGCACTGACTGGCATGCGATCAGATGTTTAAGTTACTGCCCTGCTGTTACTCATGCCAGGGAGCCCTTGTTAAGAGCTAAGATGGCCATCTGTCAACATGGGAGGTGCAAGTCCTTACCTCTGAAAACTCATCTCAGCCATCCTGGTTCCTCTCCAGCTCAAGTTGTTATTGCACAGACAGAGAATTCCTGTTTGTAATCAACTGCTTTCCTGCCCCAATGGGACCAGAGATGACAATTTCAACCCTGAAATGTCACATCTGCAGGAGCTCTTATCAGCTCATCATAACTGATAGGTTATTCCACAGTCTATTTCACAGGACTGATGCAAAATAAAGCCAGGGTCAACAGTTTTTCATCCATGAGATTCAACAGAAAGCCAGGTGCCAGAACTAAAAGCACTATCCTAAGGTACTACATACTATTCAGACATATAGAGAAATAAGAAATCCTATAAAAAACTATATTCTAGTACGTTTCTCTAGAAAGATCACCTACTTAAAGCTCCCATTGAGCAGAGACTCAGCAGAAGAGGCTGACAGACGGAAAAGGCTGGTAACATTCTGTCGACCATTTTCCTCCTAAGTTACAACAGTTAAGCACTCAGACCCCCCATCACAATTCCTCTTGTGTCTTCATCCTGCTTTGTTGAGAAGTCCACAGCCACCAGAGGTCGGGCCAACAAGACAGATCAGGAAGCTAACACTGCGCTTCCCAGTGGCAACAGGAAGAAGAGAGGTAAGATGAGAGCAGATATAACAGAACCAAATCTCAGCAGATTGCTATCGCTATTCAAGGAAGGGAGAGGCAAGGGTGGAGAGAGGGAGTTTGATGGGGATAGATGGGGGGGGGATCTGGACTGTCCACAGGATTACAGAGCAATCACTGACTGTGTTCACAGTGAACAGAGACGTCACCTAAAGAAGCTCTGTGTCCGAGAAGCAGAGCGGAGTGGGAAAGCAGTAAGGGAGGATTCAGAGAGGCAGAGAGGGAGGAGGCAATGGTAAACCCATAAATTCTCCCCATCTCTCTACTGCGTTCACAGACAGGAAGCAACATGCAAAAGGTAACACGATGAAATGAGGGATGAGCTGGCCGAAAACTTACCAGGGCAGTATGTGTCCAGGTCTGGATTCTTGGCAGTGGTGGAGATGTGTGTAGGGGAGCCAAGCTCTGATTGTGGAATGCGAGGGCTCTCCACAAACTTTGCTTTCCGCAGAGGGGCTGGGAGCAGAAAGCGTACACACATATAGAGAAGGAGACAACATATACACACAGAGACACCCACACATACACACAAACACACAGAGATCAGGGAGATGGAAGAAGACAAGAAAGAGAGGAGCGACAGGGACAGGAAAGAAAGGGAGGAAGACAGAGAGCTTATGAACTTGAAGCAGCACACTGATTAAATGAAAACATCCTGAAGGCTTTTATATTTGCCTTGTGATAAATAAAGCTAAATAAAGGCAATCAGGATGTGTTCAAGGGCAAACCAATACAACGGCAGAACCTCAACCAACCACCAAAATGTGACATCATCACCATACCTCCTGTGTATAGGCCTACTTTTCACTGCAGCAAAGAAGACCTTTCAACTGAAAAGAATGTTGTGTCTATTTGTCCAGTTTCATAATCACATCAAGGATGCAAATGAGATCCATTTTTGGAATGTTCTCGCACCTGACTCAAGCACTGAGACATCAAACGGATCCCTTCGACAAGAAATTCAGAGAGAGAGAGAGAGGCAAGGCAAGGCAAGGCAAGTTTATTTATATAGCACCTTTCATACACAGATGCAATTCAAAGTGCTGTAGAGAGAGAGAGAGAGAGTTACATGTTGAAAGCCGGGGGTGTTGAAAGCCGGGGGTGGTGGTTGTGACACGATCTTTTTCTGGGTTCTTGGTCACGGCACAGGGACTGTAAGCACTGCTACCCGGACCCCTTAGAGTATCATGGCTGATTGGATTGTGGCAGCAGTAGCAGGTCTACTAAGCACAAAGTCTTAACACTGATGAACACATGTTCACAGGAAGAGATGCCAAACTAAACTTTACCATCCAGTCGTGGCATTCTTTAGTTAGAAGAACAAGTTTGCAAGAATGGTGCTGTGAAATCACTGATTGTGTTGGCTCTTCACAGCAAGGATGATGCTACCGTAATGCTTCCTCCGCTCTGTCTGACTTTTAATGTTTTGACGTTTGTTACCCAGAGCCAAAAAAATATATAATTTTAAAGAGGTGTGACCTCCAAAGCAATACTCACATACAGCAGCATCCACATATTTCTAAGCTTCTTGTCTCTGGCTCCTCTGACTATTAGAAGTCTTCACTTTCTTGAAATGGCTGCAGTGATGGAGTTGGACACAGGCCCAATTGCACAAAGAAATTCAGCTTATATCAACTAAATCATGTGCATGTCTCATTTGTTTAACCTATTCTTTGATATGGGCATGATCTAAGCATTATTTGTTCTTAATTGACTAATCTGGGTTTAAAATAGATTATGTACTGTATGCAATGGTTAACCGTTCTTATCATGGGTGAGTGAACATGTCTGAAGCTATCTGGTGCAGCAACACTGTGCTGAACCAGAGTGGGGGTCAACAGCAAGAACAAAAACAAGAACAGGCTTCTGAACACTTTTCTTCGGGGATCATGTTACAGCTAATGCCAGTATAGTGTGTGTGTGTGTGTGTGTGTGCGCGTAATGGGTAGAAAGTAAGTAGAAAGACATCATACTACTGCAGCAGTACAGCCATTTTGTCAATGCAAAATACATAATACAAAATATGTACAGTATAATAGAAGACACAGAGTTCAAGGCAGCACAATCACCTAAATCTGCAATTTCAAAAACAGATTTTAAATCCTCAATCTCTATCCTTTCCAAATCTGCATAAAAGCAGATACAGACAGTCCACTGTCTTCAAAATGTCAACTTTTCAAGGACTAAGACAGCTTTGCTTCATGCTTTTTTCAATGGGTTTAAAAAGGTTTTTAATATATATCAGTGATTGAATTTCTCAAGCCATGAGGGAGCATGTAATCCTTAATTTTATCTGAACAAGACTACAGGTCTACAGCCATGCTGGCGGCTCTGTGAGGCTTTACTTAAGAACAGGAGGGCTTTTAGCTAAATGCTAAAGTCAGAATGCTAACATGCTCACAATAACAGTGGTGACATGGTGACCTTAAGCAAGTATAATGTTTACTATTGTTGCCACCTTAGTTTAGTGTGTTAGCAAATTAGAGCCTAGGCTGATGAGAATGTCAAAATAGAAGATTTTACATAGATACTTGAAATGTGAGGGGATGATTTAAGTTATTACAATTCACGTGTGTGCCAAATTGCAAGGCAATCCATCCAATGGTTATTGAGACATCTCACTCAAAACCAAAAATGTCAACTGCATGTTAGTGCTAGTTTTCAAAAGTCAAGGGATCCCCACAGTCAACACGACACATCCTCTGGGGACCGTGAATGTCTGTACAAATGTTATCTTAATCCATCCAGCACCAAAGTAATGGACACTGGCCGACTGCCAGTGCCATGGAGTCGAGCCACTAGCAAGGCTAAAAATAACAGATCACCAGACTTGGAGAAAAGAGGTTTTCAGCCAACAGTGGCGATATACTAACAATAATGGGATGCAGGTGCCAAGTTCATAAGAATTTCACTTTTGCAATGATAGGAATTCCTTGAATCTTTCTGCACCTTGATCTGGATCTGCACCATGGTCTAACTTTCCACCAGTTCACCACATTCTGCTGTCAAGATTTACAATGAAACAAACAAACAAAATCTCCTTTGCTAAGGAAATAAAGAACTCCTTCAGAGATATGTAAAGTAGATGTGTTCACTTGTCATGCACGAGTGTTAATACTGTGTTGGTATGGTGTGGAGAGGACTCCGCTCATTGACCACATCTAGGAAGGGAGCCAGCACAGATGCCACAGTGACAAACTACAACTGACAGCCAGGAGGAAGAAGGGACCATAGTTATCTACGACTGGATCAACTGCTATGACGGCAACTCTGACAGAAACATACTGACAAACAGACTTACAGGCAACTCAGACATCTTCTTTTTAATTACTAGTTATATATGTTTAGTTAAAACAGAAGAACAAATAATTTAGCTTACAATGAAGCCTGAATAGGCATTTCCTGTTTATGTGATAGCATTGGTGATGTATGGTAGGCAAAACTGAGGATTGTTAAAACTACATAGAAAAAATATATAAAATGTGGCTGTCAATAAATAACTTATAAACATATAATTATAAGAATAAAACAATGTGCAAGTGAGAAAAATGTATACATTTCCATTGTTGTTGAAAGAATACATGTTATATTGAGCAGTCAGTGGATGTAAATAGGAATTAGTTAGAATTAGTTAAGAACACTTGACTTTCACTAGAAGATCTAATCTGCAGTTTAAAGAGTCTAAACCTGCTCTACATGTAAAAGTGCTCTGAGAAAACTTTGTTTTGATATGATAAATGAAACTGATTTGAATTGAATTAATCTTTCTCATTAACATTTTTCACACGTTTCAACCATGCTTTTTTTTCTTGAAAGGCTCCCATGGTTGGTTCACAGAAGAATACAATACAGCAGTCTGCAGTGGCTGGACTTTCTATCTTGCAAAAATTGCTCTTTCAAACCACAGCCCTGCCTTATTTCAATAAGCTGCTCTTTGACCAGCAGCAACAAGCTTGCAACAGCTTGTAACAAGCTGCAAGGAGAGAGTGACGGACTGAGCCTTCACGTGTGTCAGCAAGAGCACCTAAAATGATTTCCTCATATACATCAACAGTTTTTATGTTTGAAATATTTTACAGAACACCTGTGCAAGTCCAAAGACACCAGTTGACAATGACTGTGCTAAGAAACCCCCCACCCCCCCAAATATCAATTTGTGGATAAACTATGGTGAATGAGAGATTACCATTTCTTTTGTTTATTGTCTCCCTGATCTCACCTCTATAAAATGGCGAAGTGAGACGCTGTGTATTGGAGTAAATCCCCTCTATAGCACCAGCTCCAGGAGACTAAATCCCTGGGACTTCTCTCCTGCAGTTCTGTTGTCAGTGTGTGCCAGGCTGGGGATGGGTGACCGTGTGATGGATGGCAGCAGGCAAATCCACTCTTCTAATGAGCTTATGAATAAATATATCTAGTCTGTGTGTGCAGATCCACGTGGCCATGAAATAGATATGTGTGACATGCTCTGGATGTGGGGGTGTGAATGAATATGCATGTGGCATGTATGCAAGTGTACGTGGGAGATTCGGCAGGGGATGCAGAGAGATCGGTACAAATAAATAAAAAGCAGATCTCTATTCCCAAGATTGTCAGCATATTCCCACAGTCTTTTGTGAAAGCATAAAAAAAGAGAGAAAGCAAGTCAATATTGTGATATAAATTCACGTATGCAGGTTGTGCATATGAAAGAGGAGAGCTTTGTCAAACACAACCTGCATTTTCAACAAATAAATGACAAGATCTGAATATAAATTGGAAACTATAATATGCAAAGCACAATTTCTCATTTGCTGCAGATTAGTTGATGATAAGCAAGTGACAGGAGACATTTCTATAATGAATTATTATCTGTACCACTGTCTCGGTTACATACGACCTCAGGCACCCACTCAGACAAAGACATAGGCACCAACATGCACGCATACAAAACAATAATGTGGGTGAACACATACATTGCCTAGCTGTCTGCAACCCAAGCAGAGCTTTACAGAAACCGAGCATGCGGCCCTGGTCACTATGGCAACAGCAGAGCACAGGGAAACGACGAGTCTTGTCCACCTTTCCAAGGTGGTGATAACGCAGGGAGAGGGAGATTTCACCGGCGCTAAAAGCATCAAGGTCCCAACGCATTTGGCTCAAATGTAATCAAACAACCTCTTGTACGGACAACTCTCACCTGCTTTACAGGACCTCAATTCAAGACATTCAGCTGAGCTTTCAAAGATGGAAGCTACTGCAGTGGGGGCTCTGATCCTTTGTGTTGTGGCTATCTGTTTCTACTTGTGCCTCAGAAAGAGCTTAAGTGGTCTTTATCAAGTTTATTCACAAATGCGCGGACAATAAAGAGCCGTTCATATATGTTTGAGTAATATCGCGTTATTTTTGAGGATATTTTCCCAGTCTTGATATATATATATTAGCATATGACTTATACGATGAAGATGAAAATACTTCATTGTCAGATCATGTCTGAAATTTTTCTCGCATTACAGCAGCTTCATTTGTAACATCACAGAAAAGACAAAAATGAAGGCTAAAAACAAAGACATACATTTAACATAACATTACAATCACAGAATACAATATTCTAGGCCCTTCAACATACATTTCATCTTGAATTAAACTCCATATTTCATTGTGGGATTGAGTGATATACAAAAGCTTATTAAATAATGAAACCCTGTATCTCTGGTTTACTGAGACCAAGCACCGCACCTCCAACTAGTCAAATTGATGTTCAGTGCAATGAATGGTGTTCTACTGTTATGCCTATTGAAATGAAAGTTTTTACACACAAAAAACAAAACCCGTAATGACTAATTTGGTTTGTTTCTTTTTATTACAATTTGCTCAGAATAACTACATTTTGTAAAACAGTAACATAATATAATGATATAATCGAGCGATGGTTCCACTAAAAGTTCCTTTTACAGAATGTTGTACAGGTACAGTTTGTTCTCTATGTGACATGCCTGAAAAGGTTAAGAACGGCTTTGATGCTGATCTTCTAGACCGGAAAGGACATTGTCCACAAATAGGCTTGAGAAGTTATAAGATGTAATAAAAGCTGAGAGTACAAAATGCCATGTTAATTTGATAATATGTCACTTTTACAGCTGCTTAAAAGGGAAACTCCACCGAGGCCACATTAGCTGCTACTAGCATAAGACACCCAAATCTCCGACCTAACTGTCTGCAGTCAAGTTGCATTGTGGGTAATGTTGGCACCAGGTTTTGACAAGGAAGAAGAATGTTTATTCTTTATTCTTAGACTGTTCATTTTTAATATGCTCTAAGTAAACCGAAACACTGATAATTAATACTGAGGACTTTAGACATGCATTCCCAGTATGTATATAGTAATCTGGCTCAGAGACCACTGATGATGTTGTGTGTTTGTCTTGTTGACTTGTTGAACAAAACAATGGAATCAGATGTTGCTGTGCAACACAGCGAACTGTTCAGTCACAACCTCAAAACAGAGGCAGCTAACAGCAGCAAGTGCTGTTCCATTAGCTAGACTGCCTCTCCCTCTTTTATGTATGTGTGTGAGTTTGTATGCACACACGCATATGTGTACCTATCATTACAGCCTTGGGAGGATTAGCAGAGCAAGGTGAGGCACAGGCAGAATTTTAAGAGGGAGGTGGGAGAGGCTGATTTTCTAAGGACGCTCATTAGCCGAGCACTCCCTTGTCTGAAAAGCTGTTTATTCAACATTTCACATAACCTTACTGTGCCCAGATTAGACCAATAGCATAAAACAAAGTGATATCAAAGCTACATCAACAAATGCGTAAATTGATCTCTAAGCAGAAGATTTCGTGGACGGTATTCTGAGATGTTTATCCAACAAAGTGTCCAAAATCACAAAAAGATTTTCCACAAAGCATTCATCTGTATGCAGCAGTCCAGCATAGGAATAAGCAGAGGCAATCTGAAATCTGATTGGCTTTCAAAACAACTTGACAGACGGACATAGCAAAGCTCACGCAGGGCCTTTCTCAATTCAAGATTGAGCTTTTTTCCCATCTGGGCCCACAGCGCTGTGGAACATCCTGCATGAACATTCAAGGCTAGAAAATCCATAAAAGCACATTTAAGAGAGTTTTTCTATAATGGTTTTTACCGGCTGCATTTTTCTATTGACCTAATGATGTACTGTTATCAGGGATTTTAACGGAGCTGGCATCTTACTATTATTTGTGTATAATTTCATTGTTCGTAAGGCACTCTATAAAAAATGTATGAAACTGCTAATCAAGTGTTATTTTTATAATTATTGCTTAAACAGAGCACTCCAACCTGACACTATTTCAGGGAGATCAACGGGAGATCAATAGTGTACAGTTTTGTTATATTGTGCCACACTCAACATTTATTTGCTCTGAGCAGCTTTATTTTCATCATACCATCTATGGTCTAAATCCCTGTTGTGTACACCCTCCTTATGTCCATACTGCAGGCTTTCTGGGCAGCTGTCTACTCTGAAGGACTCTGTCCTCATGACTCAGCTGTAGAAGCACAGCAGCTATTGTTAACACTGAGCAGTTCAGACAGCGTTAACTTTCTTCACTCATGGTTTCGCTCCTTCAGTGGCAGGGTGACACAGGGCTGTGACCGTGAACTCTTTTCATAGCCTTCCTCGGCACGAGGATAACAGCAGGCTGTAAAGTTAAATACAATACCACTTTAAGAAAACGAGAGTAGCATTATTGCCAAGGACACCACTTGATCCAGTGGCCTAATAATAGCTAGGCTGCCTTGACCTCTGTTCCAACTGGAGTTTAGGCCCTAGTGGGGGTATTTATAACCTCCTGGCTACACTCAACTTGAGAACCACACCCTCGTCATTGAGAAAGTCAGGACGAGCAGGATGTTTCTCTGCCCGAATTTAATTAATGAATTAAATGCACTCAAACAAGACACTAAATGAGAAAACATGACTGATTTTGAGGCTTCCGATTAAGATGTTTCTGATCATCTGGCAATCATCATTAACACGAACATCAAAGCCACCCCAAAAAATGATTTCATGTCCGACAAAAGCTGTAATGAATTGTTGCTCTTATGTAATCCAGCAGACATAGTTAGCAGACTGATTGCAGCTACACAAAGTCGGAGCTGTGATCCAGACAAATGCCTCATAGCGGTTCAGCACCCTGAAATAAGTTAACAGCAGACAGACAAGTGGTGAATATTAATACTGGAGCTGGTGTCATTGTGCAGTCCTGTGCAGTAGTCTGGAAGGGTTTCGCTATGCCTGGATGCGCGCGCGCACACACACACACACACACACACACACAATAACACACTTCTTTAGGCCACTGTGTGTTTGTTTTTGTATTCCTCACTAAGAAATGTTTGCTCAGCTCTCCACCATCAGCATTCGCAGAAAGCAGTGAGGTGATACATGTAACCCACTGCTCTGTTTTGTAAGCAAATCATTATCATCGCTATTAATAGCACACTGCGGGTTTCTGTATTCCAGATTTTCTCCAGAAGGTACTTCTAAATATCCAGATAAAACCAAAGGAAAGCAACAACAATGCTAAGTGGTAGTAAGATAGTAATAGTAACTTCCTTTGTATAGCAGCTCTAATGCAAAGATGCAGCCTTTTGCATTATGTGACAGGATTAAAATTATGAAAGATTAAATATATGTTAATAGAAAGTAATTTAACACTGGGGATTAAAGAGTAAAACCAAAGGAGAAATACATGAAAGCCCTGAATGCAACTTTGCTATCCTACGATCTTTAGTGGCCTGGTGATCTTTGATATAAGAAAAGGGAAGGTCATTTAAAGCTTTACAAAACAAGCAAAATAACTTAAAAACCAATTTAGCCTGCACCATAAGCAGTGGGTTTTATCTAAACTCTAACCACAGTAAAAAGTCATTAG